>JABBWF010000457.1:0-23855 GCA_016647645.1 Suillus variegatus
TAGATAACTCATTGTAAAATATGCCCTGGTATCATGTTTCTGATTCCTTGTGTCGAGCTCTTGGTCGAGCTCGTGCTCAAATTGTGCTTAAGTAATAAGACGGGTCCAGGAAAATCGTGAATATTAATACTAGGATCGTAACGCCGCGTACGCGCCAATTCCCGACGACTCCCGAGTCCCGACCAATCCTATTTGTTGATCACATGTGGTCTCATTTCCTCATCACATTGATTACTACTATGCAGTCTAAGCTAGCCGCCACTCAGAGCAACATGCTTCCCTGGTATAATTTGACATGGTGGTATAACACCTGCATACATTTATAGCCTCTCCCTCTGTCTTTTTGTATAGCTACGCTGAACATCCTGACAAAGTTTGCGCAATACATTTCTGAACGATGAAATTATCATTCACACGAAGAGAATCAAGATGGAGTTCGAACGCATGAGAATCGCCGATAACAAACAGTCGACAATCTGTCTGGTACTGAGCACATATGGCGCAAACAGGGGGGACAGTCCACCACGAAGCTCTCAAATACGCATCCTGGCACCCAGTCACAGTATGTTTAGGAACGAGGACTGGCCATTGGTTCTGCCATTCAATGGTCTGCTCGGCCGCAACTGACACGCGCGACTCTTTTTGTTCGCGACAGATACACTCGGACAGCGTCAACGGATCGGAAGTCAACGCTTGAACAACAGCGGACTCATATTCAAACTCCAATATACAGGTGAGTAATTCCGATGCACGCACTGGCAATATATTGGTGAACAGACTGTATGCAAGCCAGATGTCACATAAGACAGGAGAGCCTACAAGTTGCAGGTATAACACACGAGCACGGATGTGGCAGACCAAGCCATTGGAGGGTTTGGAATAAGAGCGACTATACACCACAGGTCGATGGGGTAGAGGTGATCTGCGGATATAGTCACATAGGGAGGCAAGCAGGATATTATGTAGACAGCGAACAAGAAGGTCAGTAGACAACAATGTCCAAGGCAGCACGCTATCGCCAACACAATTATAGGAGGAGCCAGCCGATGAAGCACTGCTGCCACCTCTGCGCCATAAACGTTTTCAAAGAAAGCAGAGAGCAGCGGGAGAAAATGACAATCACATTCAACCGGAAGGTTTACTGATGTGAATTCACTCAATACTTCGGGCATAGACTTCGTGATGAGAGTGGCACGCAGTTCGAGGAAATGGCAGGAAATGCTTGGTGCGAAGGTTTCACTTTCAGATGTGACAGAAAGCGCCGCGTATGCATGACAGAGACAGATGACATGAACGCAAGCTGTCATAATGTTTCCCACAGTATTTTTTGTAGAGAAAAAGATATTTCTTGCAAACAGAACCCAGACAGGACCCCTGATAATGCCTATGGAACCCAGTCGGCGATCCGGACAGAAATTGGGCCAAAAGGTCGTTTGTCCTAGGTTACAATCCGGACATCCGAGGTCAGATTTGGGGGTCAACCTGGGAGAATCATCCGGACATCAGCGAGGAGGTTGGGGAGCCAGGTTGCCATCCGGACATGGTCGTCATGTCGGAGGGGTGAGGTATGGCAGAATAGTGTAGTGGTAGGTCGGCCCGGGGATGTACTAGTATGCTGTGTCACATCCGAGAGATGGAGTTCGAATCAAGCTTTTTACATACTCCAACACACCTTGAAAGGTAGCGGCTGGCACGCACAGTCATGTTCAAAGATCTAATTAACATACAGATCCAGCAAATAATATCATCAACGTTTTTTTCTTCAACCTACTCCGACTGCTATCTTTCAATGTCGTCAATTTGCCTTCCTTCCTTCCACAGCTTTTCTATATGCCTCCTCACCTCTGCACCTAAGGTGACGCCTACAGGTCTTGAACGTTTGAACTTGCGCCAGCTGACGTCTCCGCGTTCGACATGCTGCATCATGCTTCACCTCAACTTATCCAAGCGGCCAAACTATTCCGCAAACGAGTAAACCAGGCTGGACAGGGCGGAGTCAGAGAAGGGGATGAGGACAACTGAATTTGCACATGTCTAATGTTTGCCTGAGCTGGACTACGAGTTCCTAGCTACTGTAGCATACAAAAAACACGTTTTTAAGATTTTTTTTTAAACCCGGGTCAGAATCCGGACAAATTTTCCGCTCCTGGGGCGAGCCCAGGACGAGATCCGGACAAAATCAGTCAAAATCAGTCAGAATTCATCCGGACAAGTTTGGGCCTCCGCCAACCTGGGTTCCATAGGCATTATCAGGGGTCCTACCCAGACTTGTCGTCGGGAAACCCACCTCTTCAAGTGACGGTCAAGAATCAAGATGGAAAATCGTGACGACGATGTGAGGTACGACTCAATCACATTGTCACCGTGACTGTGCTCAGTGTCGCCATATCTGCTGATTTACTGAACTTCTGGTGTGATGGTACTACAGGACAGAAGACTTGCCAGACGATTTGACGCCCTTTATCACGCGAACAACGCTGGACCCCCTTGCCGGAGGCGGATTTGGCGATGTCTGGAAATGCAATTTCAATCATGATACAAATGATATATCTGCCCTCGTCAGTTCATGTAGTGGATTCAGTTTACAGTGCAACTGGCTGATCATCGGAACATTGATCGATAAGGTTGCGGTCAAGGCTTTCAAACTTACAGATCGTTATGATTTAGAGACAATCAACAGGGTAAGCTCCATACGAGAACCACATAATAGCCCGTGCTGACTCGTATTTACTTTGGACGCACCTAGAGAATCAGCCGAGAAATTGGCATATTGAAGATTCTACGCCATAAAAACATTGTACCCTTATGGGGTATAGCGACAGGGTTTGGACGAATGCCAGAGTTGCGCTGCTTGGTATCTCCATGGATGCTGAACGGCACGTTGGATGCATACCTAACATCTAGCCACAACGATCTAACAGTTTTGGGCCGTTCACGTATGGTGAGTGATTTATATCACATCCTTTCACTTTTCAAGACTCACTCGAAGTTGTAAGTTGGAGGATATAAGCGCTGGACTTCGTTACCGTTAGTTTTCATCTATCTTCCCAAGTCGTTCAAGTCGTAACTTACCTTTGATGTAAGTGCACTCAATTCCTGTCATGCACGGAGATATAACAGGGGTAAATCTGGAACTGCTGTGGCATTCTTGAAGAACTCATGAATATCCAGGCAAATATACTGATCGACGAGAGAGGCCATGCAAGGCTAATTGATTTCGGTCTTTCCTCTATTATTCAGCCCCTTCTCGACCAGTCGCACTTGGCCGCGACATCTATACGTCCAGGTGCAATCCGCTATGCTGCACCAGAACTCGTTTTATTGGATAATGCACGTGACTTGGGGTTTCTGGAAAAAATTGATATCTATTCTTTTGGTTGTGTAATGCTTCAAGTGAGTTGATGTTTGGTCACAAAACGTCCCCCGAGGACTAATTGAACAGATTCTCTCTGGTCGGCTCCCTTGGTCTGAGATTACTGAAAGGCTGGAATGTCGCATTGTTGTCATGATATACGAAGGTCGTGGACCGCAGCGCCCAGATGGACATCCTGAAATAATGGACCCTGATTGGAACTTCATCAAAAAATGTTTGCAATCCGGACCTGAACTTCGACCTTCAGCAGATGAGGTACTCGACTTTGTCATACATAGGCTTTCCCATCCAGGTAATTCTGCATAGCTCGTAGTGCTTGTCAACGATCGACTTATACGAGCTTCAAGACTCTTCTAGTAGACCGCCTGACGATCCTCCCGATGATGCGCCGGGTGATTCCCCCGGAGCTTCCCCGCATGGTAGTTCCAATGACTCGGATACAGAAGAACAACCACCTAACAGTCCACCACTCCACCCTGATCATGAACCGAAGACTCACTCGTATACCACAATTCGAGCACGTGTCGTAAGCCACCCACAATCCCTCCAAAATCCACCTTCATCATACCCAACGCCATCAACCTCCGATAAAATGTCCGAACTCATTCCAATCACCACACCCCTGCGAGAGTTCAAAGGTCATGAAAACCTCGTAACAGCAGTGGCAGTTTTTCCTGATAAACGACGGATGGTTACGGGATCATACGACAAGGCGGTTCGTCTGTGGGACTTGAAGACAGGTGTTGTGTTAAAGAAGATGGAGGGGCATCACAATGAAGTGTGGAGATTGGTCATATCACCTGATGGACAATTGATAGTAAGCGGTGATTCGGGCGGAGACGTCATCGTCTGGCATGGAGAAACTGGCGAGTTCCTCACCAAAATCGAAGCTCACTCCAAATATATCACCTCGCTGGATTTTTCTCCCGATGGCACAGTGCTGGCCACTAGTGCATATAACGACAGAATGATAAAACTGTGGAACACTAAAACCTGGTCGCAACAAGGAAATCCAATCGAGTGTGGTAGTTATGTCACTTGCGTACGATATTCGCCTTCTGGAGAACTTCTTGCCATCGCAACAGACAAGAATATTCAAATTTATAATCCAGGCACAAGAAAACGCGTCGCAACCTTCAAGGCTGACACTAGAAGCCTCGCATGGACGCCCGATGGCACTCGCCTTCTCACAGGTGGCGGTAGTTTTGATCCTACCATACGCGAATGGGATACAACATCCTGGAAGCAGGTCGGCGATCCATGGACGGGTCACTTTAAAGGTATCAAGGACATTGCCATTCATCCTGCTGGCACACTCGTCGCATCCGCATCTCATGACAATCATGTCCGTCTCTGGCGGCTCTCAGATCGACGAACCATTGCCATATTCCAGCCCTCATCTACGCCGTTATGCGTCACTTTTTCGGTGGACGGCAATCACATTCTCAGCGGAGATGAAGATGTGACGATCTCAGAGTGGGCAGTACCTCAGGGTTTCTATCCAAAGGCACGTTTCCGTCTTTGACTCATATACCACACAATTCGAGCAAGTTTTGTGTAGATCCTAGCCATAACGAGAGCTCGTGATGCATGCATAGATGGGCACTTGTCTACTGCTGAAGAACTACTCACGCAAGATATCAACACCGATGACAACAACCATACTTCCTATGCCCATCGCTCATTCGTGATGGCCCGACAAAACGACTGGGATCACGCCATTCAGGATGCTATCAAGGTGAGTGATGCGCACTGATCGTGGCCCACTTACAAAGGCTAACTCGACGGCGACATAGTCCATCAGCATTCAGCCCTCATTGACAGGCTACATCTCCAAGGGCATTGCCCTCTGCGGAAAAGGCCGCGTCTCGGATGCAAGGGCAGCATTCGATGTTGCATCAATGTACACGGACCAAGATCCGCAGATCCTCCATTTCCTGCTCTTGATCAAAGTATGTCACATTTACCTCACGTGCTCTCGGCTTCATCGCAGATTTCAGGTCATCGTCCTCTTCAATGCAGATCAACAGGACGAGGCAAACCTGCTCCTCAAAGAACTCGCTGCTGGTTGTCCGAATGCCGATACTCTCGCGTGTGGTGTCGTGCAAGTAGGTATCATCCCCACTTAGTCATCTACACTAAGCTCTGCAACTCGCACATTAGGCATATCTACATGTTCAACTTGGAATTGAGGCCTTGGATAGTGCACGTCACGAAGAAGCCGCCGACCATTTTACCGTCGTTCTCAACTGGGGTGCTCTTTCATGGAGTTCACCCATTCATTCTATGTATGAGGACTTGGTGGTGGTATGTGAATACGCGTCCAAAATCCTTTTCATAACTGAATCCCTTGTCCAGCTCTTCGGCTGGGATCTCAAATCGTTGCAGCTCACTGCAAACCAGAAACGTTGTGATGCACTCCTTCGGGCAGGTAAACTTCAAGATGCTGTCAAATCATACCGATACATGAAGGACAACATGAATGAATCGACGATGGCCAGCTGCACTGAATGGTCCAACGGTAAGTTTTCGGTGATGTCACGTGAGGTCATATACCCTGACCCGCATTTCACTCAGCTTTCACGGAAAAATGCAGCGCGCTTTCACTTACCAGCGGGGATGCTGCCTTCGCTGCAAGCGACTATGACAGGGCTATTGCCTTTTACTCGGCAGTGATCGAACTGAATTCTGCGTCTGATGCTGTCTTTGCAAATCGTAGTAAGGCAAAGTTAGGTAAAATGCTATGGGACGATGCGCTTCTCGACGCGCAAAAGGTGCGATGGCATCTATGTCTTCGTAGCCCATATTGACTCCAGCGGTGCATAGGTGACCGAGCTCAATCCTTCGTCTCACGTTGGATACCAGTTGACACATGCAACGCTGCATGGTGCGCAACGTTACGACGAAGCCATTGAAGCCTTCAAAATCATGTTGTCTAAGTTGGACGATTCTCCCGAAGCGCAGATGCAAGGTGAGCCATGGAGCACTCCTGTATAATCCCGAAACGCCTATCTTGTTCTGCAGAACTGCGCCGGCAGTATGTCTTTCCATCCGAAGCAGAAGACGCTATTCGAAGAGCTGTTTGGACTGAACTCGAATATGCCCCGCTACGTCTACTCAATACTTCTACGGGTCTTCTGTGCGATCGAGCGGCACAAATAAACGCCTTCAAAATGAGTGCAGAGTACAAGGAGCTTTTGTCAATCACAACGAAGCATTCAGACCTCCAAATGGGCCGCATCAAGGAAGTGGTAGCAATGTACTTCCGCTGCGTCATGTTATCACACAGGTGGGAAGAGAAGGAGGCGCTGCTGCACGACATCCAGGATAGAGATGTGCGCGAGTTGAATGGACCAGACGGCATGGCGAAGCTGCAGTCGTTTTGCAAAGTCGCTCGTGATGCTGGGTATCGTTGGGCGTGGATGGACACATGTTGCATCGACAAGACGAGCATTACCGAGGTTGAAGAATCGGTCAACTCCATGTTCGTCTGGTACCGCCATTCAGCGCTTACCATCGTCTACCTAAGCGATGTCCCTCCTTCATCCCATCCCGGTGCACTGGCGAGGAGCGTTTGGAACGAGCGGGGATGGACCTTTCAAGAATTCGTCGCTTCGAAAGTTGTTGTCTTTTATCAGAAGGATTGGTCATTATATCTCGACGATCGCTCTCCCAACCACAAAGTGTCCCCTGCAATCATGAAAGAGGTGGAGGATGCGACGGGCATAGATGCGCAGACCTTGGTGACCTTCCGCCCAGGCATGAGCGGGGCTCGGGAGAAACTGCAATGGGCATCGAAGCGCGTCACCACCTTGCAGGAAGATGTCGCGTACTCATTATTTGGCATCTTCGGCATCACACTACCTGTCATTTATGGCGAGAGGAAGCAGAACGCGCTCGGGCGGCTTCTGCAGGAGATCGTGGCTCGGTCGGGCGACATCTCTGTCCTCGACTGGATCGGAGAACCTTCCGAGTTCAATAGCTGTCTTCCAGCCCATATCACCTCTTACACCACTCCTCCATGCACCCTTTCACCGTTGTCTGAAGATCATATTCACACGCAAATCACTTCACTACGACAAACCGTGGCTGCAGATCTAGCATTGAAATTTTATGACGAGCTTGAACAGCTTAGAGCTCCTCGCTTTGCAAACTGCAGACTCCATCTGCCTTGCATTTCATTCCGTGTCACGGAAGTCAGACGGAGGCGTGGTCCAGCCCAGGAGACTCCCATGACGTATAGCATCAGGGCAGACGGGCTTCACGACCTGCTGATAACCACTGAAGAGACCCTAGTTCAGTTCTGGCGGGCCAGGCCCATTCAGCAGACGTTCTTACTTGTCCGTCCATGGGATCGGCATCTCCTCGGGGTACCTGACTTCGCAGACGATACAGAGAGCATGGGAGATTGGACTGAGCCCGGGTCCCCGATAGATGACTCTGACAAGTTCCCTGGCGGTTTGCCTGTTGAAGAGGAGCCTGGCTCACGAGCGTTGCGGTTAATGGTTCGCCTTGGACAGCCTTTCGACGCATTTTTGCTAGCGCAGCAGCGCGTCGGAGAATACAAGAGGATCGCGTCGGGCTATAACATCACTGCACAAGTCAAAGACATTGCATCGGTTGATAAAATGGACGTCGGTACGGTAGAAATACTCTGACTAATAGCTATCTCTATAGGCATCTGCGTCGCTGTGCGTTCATGGTTCTCTTTTCTTTCTACTATGGCGACTTTTGCTTCATTTCACGGTGTTGTTGGTCTTCAGAATGATAAAAAGAATTTTTGGCGATAGGACAGATTTATCCCCAACAGTAGTGCTTCTGCCGAAGATGGAATCTATTTATTAGGTGCGCGAACAACTATCGGTCCTATCATTGACGATGAATGCAAATTTGTGTGCATATCTCTTTGCCAATGACGTACCTGACTTCCCTTGGCCCTCGTAATTTTGCTCATTGGCATCTGTCTATGTCGAGGGTGAGAACATGAAGAGACACGCTGTGTCTATTTGCAGAGGACCATTTCATGCTAGTATTATGATGGCAGTGACTGAGGTCTGATACCTCGTACCTCGGAGGCACCGCATTCATGTTGGCTTTGCCAGACAGGACTATTGGCTCGTTCCAGTCTCAGATGGCACACTCGCTGTTCGTATCTGAGCGCTGAGCATGCGGCCGGCGGTCCCGTTGAAAGTGTGGGGAACAAGAAAGAAAAACATTGGTGATGGGAGCTCACCCAACTCTTCTCCCCCCTCTCCGACACGTCCGAACATGACCGTCTGCCATCGGCACCCAAAATGATGGTTGTTCCTTTCAAGTGGCTTTATTGAGGACTGTATCGAGTGTAGTGCGATAATTCAATGATAATGAACGGGACAATATATGGTATATTATAGAGGGATCGACCTAATATCATGTAGAGTGAGTGGGCACAATAAGATATAGCGCTTCAACAATCTCTTTTTCTCGTGTTGTCGGGCTCTGTGTTCGGAACGAATGTTCCCGTCGCAGCTGTCTGCAAGCCGAAGGAAGGCTGAACCGTTTCATTCGAGCATTCTATGACTGAATTGAATACTCAAGGCCGTCACAGAAATTATGAATGTTCTTCATATGTGTGAGCATTCCTCCCCAGAACGTCCTGGTATTAAGCCTGAAAGTGTGCACGAGGTCTTCCATACCATCGCCGCCGACTTTGTCATCCGATCGAGCTTGAAATTCGCTCGTTCACTAGTGAATGCGTATTGCCCTGTATTGCCGTGGTGACGTGTGGCGAACAGGAATCGAGGAGAACAAGTAATATCTGGATGTGCCCACAACGATATCGTGTGGACTTGGAGCAAAATGGTAGGCGTACGTTTTGTGCTCCTTTGGGCTTCCACTTTCCTTTTTTTGGATGTGGATCCCCAGCGGCAAGTCACATGACGTGTTAGGGGGAAGCTGCGAGAACTAGTATAGGTTCATTCTTACTGTAAAGGTGATGAAGGCGTGGAGGCGAACAGCCTCGAGTGTCCTGAGCGTCTATCGAAATGAGACAGGTTGACCCATAAACCGCACGATACACGTACCTCTGCAGCTTAGAGAAAGACATCCCAATTTTTCCAAAGAAGTCCACTTCGACCGCGTTCAACGCCATCAACCTCCGGTGAGATGACAGAGCTCATTCCGATCACCACGCCCCTGCGAAAGTTCAAAGGTCATGAAGAACGCATAAGGGCAGTCGCAATGTTTCCTGATAAACGACGGATTGTTACGGGCTCGTACGACAACTTTCGCTTCGTCTGTGGGACTTGAAGACAGGTGTCGTGTTGAAGAAGATGGAGGGGCATCGCGATCGGGTGCTGGCATTGGCGGTATCACGGGACGGGCAATTGATAGCAAGTGGTGATCTGAACGGAGAGGTCATCGTCTGGCACGGAGAAACTGGAGCATCACTCACCAAAATCAAAGCCCATTCCAATTATATCACCTCGCTGGATTTTTCTCCTGATAGGTCAGTGCTGGCCACTGGTTCATATGACGACCGAATGACGAGATTGTGGAACACCAAATCTTGGGAGCAACAAGGAGACCCAATCGGGGGTGATAGTCCCGTCAGTTGCGTACGATATTCGCCCTCTGGAGAACTTCTTGCCATCGCAACAGACAAGAATATCCAAATTTGTAGTCGAAGCACGAGCAAACGCATTGCATCCTTCAAGGGTCACACATTCAATTCCTCACTCGCATGGACGCCTGATGGTACACGCCTTCCCACAGGCGGTGGTAGTTCTGACCCTACCATACGCGAGTGGGATACAACAACCTGGCGGCAGGTCGGTGATCCTTGGATGGGCCACTCTGACTATATCAATGCCATTGCCATTGATCCCGCTAGTATACTCGTCGCATCCGCATCTGATGACAACCACTTCTGTCTCTGGCGGCTCTCAGATCGACGAACCGTTACTACCTTCAAGGACTCATCCACGCCGTTCTGCGTCGCTTTCTCCGTGGACGGCAACCACATCCTCAGCGGAGGTGAAGATGAGATGATCTCGGAGTGGGCAGTACCCAGCGACATTAATTCGAACACCGATGCGGACACCCATACTTACTACGCCCGTCGCTCAAAGGCATGTTTCCATCTTGACTCATGTACCACAATTCGAGCATGCTCCATCCAGATTCTCGCCATCACTATAGCCCGACATGCATGCATAGATGGAGACTTATCCACCGCCGAAGACCTACTCACGCAAGATATCAACACCAATGCCAACAACCACACTTGCTATGCCCATCGCTCATTCGTGATGGCCCGAAAAAACGACTGGGACCACGCCCTTCAGGATGCAATCAAGGTGAGTGATACGCACTGGCCATGGCCCCCTGACAGAAGGCTAACTCGACGACAACAAAGTCCATCAGCATTCGGCCCTCATTGACAGGCTACATCTCCAAGGGTATTGCCCTCTGCGGAAACGGCCACATCCCGGATGCGAGGGCAACATTTGATGTTGCATCAATGTACACGGACCAAGATCCGCAAATCCTCCATTTCCTGCTCTTGATCAAAGTATGTTACATTTCCCTCGCACACTCTCCGCTTCATCGCGCATCTCAGGCCATCGCTCTCTTCAATGCAGATCAACATGACGAGGCAAACCTGCTCCTCAAAGAACTCGCTATTGGTTGTCCGAATGCCGATGCTCTCGCGTGTTGCGTTGTGCAAGTAAGTATTATGCACACTTGGTCATCAGCACTAAGCTTTGCAACTCGCACATCAGGCATATCTGGGTGTTCAACTAGGAATCAGGGCCTTGGACGGCGCACGTCACGAAGAAGCCGCTGACCATTTTACTGCCGTCGTCAACTCAAGCGCTCTCTCATGGAGTTCACCCATTCATTCTATGTATGAGGACTTGGTGGTGGTACGTGAATATACATTCGAAATCCTTTTCATAACCGCGTCCCTTGTACAGCTCTTCGGCTGGGATCTCAAATCGTTGCAGCTCACTGCACACCAGAAAAGCTGTCATGCATTCCTTCTGGCTGGCAAGCTTCAAGATGCCGTCAGATCATACCGAGACATGATGGTCAATATCGATGAAACAACGAAGGCCAGCTGCCTTGAATGGTCCAACGGCAAGTCTGGAGTTCGTGATGTCGCGCAGGCTACAATCCTGACTCCCATCTCACCCAGCTTTCACGGACAAATGCAGCGTGCCCTTTCTTGCCAGCGGGGATACTGCCCTCGCTGCAAGCGACTATGACAGGGCTATCGACCTCTACTCGGCAGTGATCGACTTGAATTGTACATCTGATGCCGTCTTTGTAAAGCGCAGCAAGGCAAGGTTGGGAAAAATGCTATGGGACGACGCGCTTCTCGATGCGCAGAAGGTGCGATAGCGTATATTTATTTATTTTCACCTATACTCATTGTGGTTATTCACAGGTCATCCAACTCAACCCTTCGTCTCATATTGGATACAAATTGGAGCATGCAGCGTTTCATGGCGCGCAACGTTATGATGAAGCTATTGCGGCCTTCAAAATGATGCTCTCAAAATTGGATAATGCTCCTGACACTGAGACACGAAGTAAGCCTCAGAGAGCTCATGCGTCAACATCCTTTAACTGTTTCTGCAGAGTTGCGCCAACAGTATCTTAGTCCATCCGAGGTAGACCGTGCTATTCGAAAGGTCATCGATGCTAAACTTGACAATGCTCCGCTGCGTGCACTCGACACCGCCACCGGTTTCGTATGCGATCGAGAGACACAGATACGGACCTTCAAAACGAGCATAGAGTATAAGGAGCTTGTATCATCAACCATCACGCATCGAGATATTCAAATGAAGCGCATCGAAGAAGTGGTGATGACGTACTTCCAATATGTCATGCTATCGCACAGGTGGGAAGGCAAGGAGCCGCTGCTGCAGGACATCCAGGGCAAGGACGTGTATAAGTTGGATCCAGTGGGCGGCATCAAGAAGTTGCAGTCCTTCTGCAAAACTGCTCGTGATTTGGGGTATCGCTGGGCATGGAGCGACACGTGCTGTATTGACAAGAGCGTCGATGTTGAGCTCCAAGCATCGGTCAAGTCCATGTTCGCCTGGTATCACCACTCCGCGCTCACGGTCGTATACCTCTCGGATGTTCCGCCTTTGCCAAAGCCTGGCGCGCTGGGAAAGAGCGCTTGGAACACCCGCGGATGGACGGTGCAAGAATTCCTTGCTCCCAGAGTCATTCTCTTCTATCAGAATGATTGGACTCCTTATCTCGACGATCGCACTCCCAACCACAAGGATTCCGTCGCGATCATGCAGGAGTTGGAGGATGCGACGGGAATAGACCGACGAGCAGTGGTGGCCTTCCGTCCCGGGATGAGAAACGCCCGAGAGAAACTTCAGTGGGCGTCGACACGTATTACCACGTTACAAGAAGACATCGCATACTCGTTATTCGGGGTCTTTGGCGTCCGCCTGCATGTTGATTATAGCGAGAAGAAGCAGAACGCGCTCGGGCGGCTCCTGCAGGAAATCATAGCTCAATCTGGCGATATTACTGCGCTGGACTGGGTCGGAAAGTCATCAGAGTTCAATAGCTGTCTACCAGCCGACATCACTTCATACGACGCTCCACCATGCAAGCTGTCACCTCCATCCGAAGATGAGATTCAGTCATCGGTCTCCTCGCTGCGGAGTGTTGTGGATCTACAGTCGGCTTCGCAATTATATGAGACACTTGACTATCTGAGCACTCCCCGTTTCACCCACCGCCGGTTGCATCTACCTTGCATCGTATTTCCGGTCATAGAAGCCAGGCGGAAGCCAGGTCATGACCAGAATACATATACGTATGAAGTCAAGTCAGACGGTCTTTGCAACCTAGATATCACCACAGAAGACAAGTTCACCCCGTTCTCGCCGGCAAGGCCGCCGCCCGCCTGGCAGACGATTTTGCTCGTTCGTCCGTGGAGTCGCCATCTTCTCGGGCTGCATGACACTGCAGACCATATGCAGAGCGTGGACAATTAGTCCGCGCTCGAATCTTCGTTGCATGATTCACCCGCTGCACAAACCGGGCCTATTTATTCGGATTCTGACTCGCGAGCATTGCGGTTGATTGTCAATCTTGGACAGCCGTTTAGTGCATTTTTACTAGCGCGGCAGCGCGACGGAGAATTCAAGAGGATCGCATCCGACCATGATATTATTGCACAGGTTAAAGACATGACTTCTATTAGCTACTTGGCGGACATCAGGACACTAGAGGTACTGTAGCTGTATACGTGGATTCTTCCAGCCTCACCGTTCCGGGAGAGTGTTTATCGTTACGCACCTTCCCGAGTGAACTAGTCTTGATGGAATTTTCAAACATCTACCAAATATGGGCCAGGAATTGTATGAAGACTCTCTAACCTTCAGATGCTACAAGGACACTCCCACACCACTCCTTTCCGATATGCATTCCATAGAAATGCAGACTTTGATCTTCACTCCCTGTATTCCCGAAACACTGCGCATCCTTTTCAAAGGGCCCTACATGAGGAGAAGGATACGAGACATCTTCATGGACCATACATACATGCCACACGGCGCGTACGTCATGGTCTCAATTGGCGACCTTCACGACACTGCTGATTTCTGTTCGACGCCCAACTTGAAGGAGTTCAACCCAGAACACTTTTCAGCAAATGCAATTCAAGAGCGACAACGACAGAAACGCAGATGCCAATCTTCACTTTCTGCATCCCTGAAATGCTAACCTGCGCATGCTAATTTCAAAGGGCCCTTCATGAGGACAAGTATATTGCACCAATGAGTTATAATGCATCTCACACGAAACGCACTTTATGTTCCCAAACAGGCGACCTTCACAACGGTGACAATGCTAGTATCTACTCGACGCCCAAGCCTGAGGAGTTCAACCTAGAACACATTTTAGCAGATGAAATTTTAAAACGACAACAACGTGGAACCACGTTCTCGGGATGGGGTGCCGGTCGTCATGTTGCCATTGTGCTGGGAAAAGATGTCGGCGATCTTCATGATCAGCTGTGCGGTTTCTCCTTCAGTGTTTCTACCGCCAGTGGCGAGCCAACGTTGCCAACAGTAAGCCGTGTGAAGCCTATGGGCTAGCCCCCCGGGCTACAGCCAGTGGCAGTGTTCTGGCGATGACGGAATACCCGAAATAGAAGGTGGCTCCCATCTGCCATAGATCAGTCTTATCGATGCAATTATCTCGATTCTCCTTACATACATGAAGGGGGGGGAAATACTCCAGAAACACCTAGAAGATGTATTGTCCAAGGTTTGCACGTCCAAGCAAGCTGTCACGGTGACACTCTCCTACAGCGCAGTGACTAAATCCACTAGAAATATAGAGTTATAGCCGCACGATCACTCGGACGTCTGCCGTTTTAGTCACCCAGTCTCGAGCTAGAACCACATCTAATTTGCATCTAATTGCCACGTTGTGCTGCAGTGCACCACTAATAAGCGGCCAGGACCAAGACTATAAGCAATACAACATTATGGATACTCTGCAGAGTGCCAGGAATATATACAATTCACTACGGTATCATAGGTAAATGTGGGGGAATCAATAAATGAACGACCTATGCAAACAAATACGGTCCAAAGCGATTTTGCGGTGATAATAACAAGCGAAGGGTTATCATAGAATGGAAGGGAGCTAACTTGGGACAACAACACGCTTAGAAAGTTTTCGGGAGAGATATGGATGCAATCTGCATGCCTGAAGAACCATTGGTACGGGACTGTGTTTGGCGCTTGACTTGTGCTTCCATTTTGATACGTTGCTTTCGAACATCGTCATCTTTTAGCTTCATCATTAGGACTTGATTAAGGAATGCGTCTGCTGTCGAAGGTAAGCATGCGAGAGGTGGATGAACAAGGTATTCCATAGCAGCTTCTTCCGATGTCGCTTGCAAGAGCAGATGTCGCACGCATTGAACGAGCGCGAGCCCAACACGGAACAAAACAGTGACGCCTAATAAAATGTGAATGCGACGAAAGAAGGAAAAGTGTGTCACGTACCTTCATACAAGAAAATGTCCCAGACACGGTGAAGATAATCAATGGGCAGTGCTCCGACAAATAGAGTAGAAAACCTGTGCGAGATCAGAAAACATGAAATCCCAGAGGTGCATATTGATACTAACCAAGACTTCGCTATCGCACTAGGGGGGATGCTAAATGTGACATACAGCTTTTTGCACACAGCAGGATCATTGGTTTCGATGGCTTTGCTGAGCAATGCAGCATCGACTTCCAACTGGATGGTATTTGCCGAGAAGTACGGACGAAGATGGGCATCCATCATCGAAGCGAATATCCAAAAAGCATCTTCTTCGGGTGATAGCAACAGCAGATGACCAGCTATGGAAGTCAGCCCTGACAACCGTACATCATGCGCATCAGTAGCGATACGACGCTCGGACACAACGAAGATGTACCTGAGCTATATTGGATATCTGGCACCATATTGAGATAGGCCTGCAAGAGTGATACTAAAGGGCCATCGAAAGGATGCAGTTGTGTCTGATCAGGGAAATATGTTTTTGCATCATTCTCGATATCGGAAAAAGCAGGGACTCTTTGCCTCTTGCCAAGCTGCCCATATACGCCAGGAATCGCGCGAGCTTTACTGTCGCTGAGATGACACCACACCAAGTATCGTACCGACGAAGGCACTCCGTCCAACAAGAGACGCTTGACCTTCTTGTTCCTGCGTGCTTGAGATGGCGGTACCATAGGTAAGAGGGCCATCCACTTGACCTCACGCTGGCGGTGAGCATCTATTGACGTAGGTGACTCCACTGGTGGGGTACCCGACGAGATTACATCGGGGAACATGGGGGACCGTGGGGCACTCGAATGCATCGACGCAGCATCGCCTTGCATGGTACCAGGGGAATCGAGGCGCACTGCATCAGCATCACGTCCAGCATACGAGGATTCTTGACTGGAGCGACCCAATGACGCTTGCGGTAAAGTTGGTTTCACAAGTTCAAAGTCCATGTCTTGTACTTGCACAGTTTCGTTCTCCTGGTTGTCCAACGAAGACGTCACGCTCACAGTATCGTCAAGCTTCGATTTGATGCTAATCTTACCACGAAGTACAGGGAGACTGAGCTTTCCCCGAAGTTGGACTTCATGTGCAAGGGGCAATGACCGCGTTGACTGTGAGTGCCATTCCGCAATAGGAGGTGGAGATGCCATTTGAGAATGTGAATCGGTAGAATCAGAACTCTGTCGAGGAGGCGCACTATCGACGGAGTTCTTCCTCGGTGCGTCCAATGACTCCTGACGAGCATTGCTTACCCAAGGATGTGGCGAAGCAATGTTAGTTGTCACTGATGTGCGTCCCGTCATCGCAGATGACGGCGATGCGTCCTTGTCACGATCGCTAAAGAGACTCGGACTAGAGCTAGGCGCAGGGCTTGCCGAAGAGCTTCCTATAGACGGAGGCTGCAGCCCGAACTTCGTGACACTCGGAATAGGAGATGGCTGCTGGAAACCAGGGGTGACTGGTGATTTGAGATGGCCTGCATTGGGGGATGGAGTATCGGTAGAAGAAACGACAGTATTGGGACTTCGTTCACGATTAAAGTTGCCATTCTGTAGGGAGAGAGGCGAGGGAATGTGACGTGCCCTCAAAGAAGCTGGGAGACCATTGTGCGTGGGTGGAGACATGGATGCAGCCTGTGAAGAAGGTGAAGGGGTGGAGGCGGCAGTCACAGATACACTTTGCGCCTTGGACTCTGATTCTTCACGGCTACATCGCTCATCAGCTTCGACTCTTCATCACTGTTCAAAATAAACTCACCTTCGCTCAGGCAGAGCACCAATATTTCCAGCTTCCCCAAAGCCCGAGAATGACCTTGATCTCGGTCGGGCAGCGCCAACCTGCGGGACAAAATTCGGGCGCGAGATTGGAGCCACAGGTGCACTACTACTCGTAGGTGGCTCCTGTGCACCTGCAAGCGCCGTCGCTGACCGTCGCGGCAGTCTAAGTGGTGAAGTGCTAGTCGGATCGGCGCTCGGATTTGGACTGGTATCTTTCGTACTGCTAGGTGGTAGTGCCCCGCGAAGAGATCCAACAGCTGCAGGTGCAGCTGAGCCCCTTCGTATCGGAGTAGAGACGGTTGCAGCACGAACAGGCGGTACAGGAGCCATAGACGGAGCTGTTACGCCCGAATGAGCCATGCGAGCATGTAATGGTGGAAGTGGGTCCATTGAGAACATAATAGGCACGGGGCCGGTACTCGAATTCAAATCGGGCTCGCAGCGAGCATACAGCGTCATCAGCGGCCTACGTACGCCAGCGCCAACACCAGGACCAAGGAAGATACTCCTAAGGTGGCGGAGAACTTGAGCGGAGAACGCTGTGGCATTGGGCGGTGGCTGCACGGGGGGTATTGACACAGGGTTTGCAGTGGGATGTTGGGGTCGTGCATACATGGGACCCAGCCCTTGGCTTCCCGGAGCTATTTTGGGAGCATTAGGATGAGGGAGGAATATCGATGTACGTGAGAAGGGATGAGGTGTTTGGTTGGGCTGACGGGGACGCAAAGTCGAAGGTGGCGGTGTGTTTTGGCCTGAAGGAGAGCTCTCTGCTGATGTTGCACTCGGACTCAGTGCTGACGAAGCGACGGGGGCAAGTGAAACACCAGATGTTTGTGTAGGTGATGATCCTGGCGTAAGTGCTGCAGGTGCCCGAGGCATAAGCGCAGGTGGCACACCTGTCGTCGATGGCAAGAGCGACGCTGGAGTAACAGTATGTCCTGTGGAAACGGTCCCAGCCTCGCTCGACATAAACGACGTATCGCCTTCAACACGTGCATCCTTATCCACTACAGGATGATCTTCATCGTCGTCATCCATCACAAGGTGCATCCCGAGACCAACACGCTGCTCGTGCCCGCTTTCCGTACGCGTGCGCCGCGCCGACACGACACTAGACCCATCTGTAGACGAAACAAGTGACCGCAGACTCCCTGCATTTGACCGCAGCCCTCGCGACTTACGAGACGTTTGCCCATCATCCGACTCCGAATACCCAGATGACTGCATTTCTGTTTCCTCCGTGTAGCCCGAATGTCGTTCGTTAGCACCAAACGACGCATAAAGCAAGGGAGACACCGGATTTATCGCATGTGAGAGAGACTTTTCCCCTCCCAAACCCGAACCTAAACCCGGACCCTCATTCTTGTCTTCCATATCCGTGCTCATCACTCGCAGCCTGCTAGGCACCCTAGTCGGAACTTGGGGGAATTGTGCACTGAGTGGAGACAATGCCTGCACCGAATAGGTTGAGGGCGTGCGCGTGGATTCGTGGCCTGAAGAGAGCTGACGTGCGACGGGAGGGCGCAGGCGCACCTCTGGGCCGTCGACAGGGCCGTGAGGTGTATGCTCTAGGGAAACAGGCGGACCACGATCTACAGAAGACAATGACTCGAAGGAAGGTCGTGAGGATACGGAGGTGGTCGCATGGGTGTGCGTGGATTGGATGTTGGCCTGGTCTGGCTGGCTTGGACTTGAAGTACTTGAGACGCTGGGCCGTCCGCTTGAGACGCTGGGCCGTCCACTCGAGACGCTAGGACGTGATAATACATCGAAGCTGAGCCTGTCTGGCGAGAAGCTCGGTATGGGAGGGACCTTGCCACCACCTGAGAGAACGGACGTGCGCGCTTTCGACTTTACGGAGATTGTGGACATGCGCTTAGATGAGAAGCTTTGGCGGGAGTAGCGGTAGTCATCGTATATGTCGGATGCACAAGCCCAGTAGCCCTCTTCATCTTCATCTTCCTTGTCCTCATCTTCTTCGTCCTTGTCTTCACCCATCTCACCCTCCCTCTCTAGGTGCTGTCCTGGCTCGTCGACCTGCGTCATGGCGTCGTCTTGCATAGTCGCTGTCTCGAACGATGCATGCGGCGCATTACTGTTCACCTCATGCTCGACTGTCGGGGACGCAGAAATAGAAGGCGTATACTTGGTCCATGGAATGGGTGTACTTCCACCTGTCGCAGTACTCTCCTCCGCTCTATCACCGAAATCATGTTTTCCTGCTCCTACCTCCAGCCGTGGTTGATCACGATAACTATTTGTAATTTCATCCTCCTCCTCATCTTCATCATCCATCGCAAGTGCTCCAAGCAAGCTCAACCCAATGCCTGTCTCCCCGTCTTCCTCTTCCTCCGCGCCCTCCAGATGGCGGTGCAGAGCAGAAAACTGCGTGCTCTCATCGTGTTCATGATCATTGTCATCATCAAGATATAGCGAAGAATCGTCTGCGTCTGAGTTCGATTCTGGTGCTGAGGACGCAGTGGACGGTGAGGATGGCGGAGACTGCGGTATTTCTGCTGGCGGTGGAGGGAGAGGTGAGCGTGGTGGACTGCCCTTTGCGGGGAGCGTGAAAGATGGTGAGCGTGATGGAAGAGGTGAGTAAGCGCGTGAAGTTGTTCCCGATCCAGGTGATGGAAGCAAAGGCGACAGTGGCGGTGGTATCGGGCTCGCTGTGAGTCGCGGCGACTTGCTGAGGCGCAGCGGAGCCACAGTCAGCCCTTTCGTTGCATTGGTCACGAAATTGGTGGAAGACGACGACGAATTTGAAGTGGGCGCGGAGGTCAAGGAGCTGTACGTTGTGCTTGAATTCAGAAAGATTCCTGTCATGGACTCAGAAGCTGATGTAGAAATGGAACCTGACGTGGACTGAGACATCGAAGGTGAATGATTCGACAGAGATTGAAGGAGCTTCTCCACAGATCCTGCAGAAGAAATGTGTGTTGAGCCCAAAGAAAGGATCGATTGCGCACTCGAGGTAGCTGGGGTGGAGTTTGATGAAGACGTTGGCATTGAATCCATTGATGAAGACGAGGTAGGCACCGATTTTGTGCTCGACGAAGCCTGCACTGAACCAGATGAAGATGACGGCACCACTCGGCTCGACAAAAACGAATCCTCGCTATTACACCACCCATCGCCATCGGAGAACGTAGTCGAGGCAGCACTTGACGTTGATACAACTGAGTACACAGATGACCCAGACACAGACGCTGTCAACTCATGTGCACGCCCCCTCGTTCGCTCATATTCCCTCAAGCGCTCAGGGGAGGACGAATATGGATACATGTCAGGTGAGAGTGGCTTCCGTCTGACTGGGGAGCCTCCGGGACGTGAGTCTGAAACACTGTCGGCTCTTGCCACTGAACTTCCAGGACGATTCGCATTAGAACTGCCTGCCCTTGTGACGCTGGAGTTCTCGGGCCAGGACGGTGATGCCCGCTCAAGTGACATGGGACGTGTATCAGCAACACCAAGGGATCCTCGTTTTGCCATGATAGGTCGCTTGAGTTTCCCGTGAAATTTCACGTCTACGCCAGAGAAACGTCCCACAACACCTTCGCAGAAGCCCTGGTGGTGAATCGATGTTAGTGGTGTGTTGACCCAAAGGACAGAATCAAATGGATGAATATGACATTCAAAAGGAAGTATTGAAACGTGGAAGATGCGTAGAAAATATGGTAAAGGTAGGGGAGACATCACAGGAACATCACAGAGAAGAACACGCACCAAGTAATACCCAGATTCAGGAAGCTGCATCAACACTGTGATTTCATCGTCCTAGGGGCGATGCATATCAGCATTTTGAAAAAAAGGATTCCACAGAGACAGCGATCCTAAGACTAAGAGAGGTGCTCCCTCACGGCCCCACTCTCGAACAATAGTAATACGAGATTATGTCTCGGTCAAAACTATCTCGACTCCTGGCTGAAACTGGACCCGACTGCATCCTCAACCAAACAGCCAAAATACTACAAGAAAACGAACCGCTGTACTCAAACACTCACCTTGAGAAACATAAGATCACCAATCTCCCTTGCGACACAATCTACGGTTGCTGTACACCGCCCAACACCTCCCTTGGCGGCGAAGCGTGTCCAGCGAGCAAGTTCCTGAGCAGCCATATGCTGCCAGTTGGTGCTTCCTGTGATGGGTACGATGAATATGAGAGTAATTTTTCAGGTGGAGCGACACAAACGTATTGGTTGATGTGTGGAGCCAGTGTCACGTTCTCGGGTATGCAATTGAGTTTAGTGGTTAAACAAGGATACCACGGATATCGGTCAAACGAAATTGCAGTCGTAGATGGTCGTAAACTGTTAAAACAAAGAGAAAGGAGTAAGTATATGTTTTTGTCGCGGCTCGGCCTGTCAAGAATCAAGATCAGAAGACAGGGCAGGCACAGATCTGTGGAACATCACAATCATAGACCTCTTCCCCTGAAACGAACGCGGGAGCACACGTGGTAGAATGCACGCTCGTGGCACTCACCTGTGAATTAACTGTGCTCAACGTCGCCGGAGCTCTCCTCGCTGCAGTGCACAACTGTGACGCTGAAAAAGAGTTTGATTCTGCTTAAATGAGATTATATAAGCACTATGTTGTCCGTAAAAGTACTAATAGTATTAGTAATCAAAATACGTACGAAACCGAAACTTCGCTGTGCCACCGTGCCTGCCAGTGCACTGCGGCCAGTGCTTGATAACGTTCTCGTGTGCAGTCGGAATCTTTGAAGTGGCAACGGCGTGGTGCCGAGTTGCGGCTGTAGCTAGCTGGCGTTACTATTATTCAAAGGTTCAACGTGATTTTCTGTGAGTTCCAAGTATCGACGCATCTGTGTTTTTGTTTAATAACCGAACTTGAATAGCCGACAATGCGGTACCGCATAACGCAAGTTTTAACTTGCAGTTCCATATGAAGGGGTATCAACAGCAGTGTCAACTCCATCAGTGACAGATTTAGTTCACATCGCCGCAGTACACACTTGATTGGCTGCAGCCTCCCCCCTTCCCCTTCCGACCCCCCTTTAATGAACAATCTCATTACTCCCTGCTTTTAGCTGCTTGGACGTTTGGCAAGGTTCGAATTTCGCGTGCGTTTATTATAACTCGACATCTTCTCTATGGTTTGTTTAGGGAGGACTACAAACGAGCATCGCTTTGTTCTATAAAAGTTCGATCAACAGGTCCTTCCCATTGTTCCCAATACATCCCTCAATCGATCATTTTCAGTGATAGTCGCTAGTGTGCTTCTTGTCGGCGTTCACAAGACTACCGAGCGGACTAGATACTCCTAAATGTTGTACCCGAAACTACAGTGCATCCTAGGATCATATGCAAAGGGCATGAGTCAGGTAAAATCGGAAAATATTAGTCCTCAATGTTGTCTACTTCAACGTGTACCCAGACCTTGGAAGCATTATAATCAGTAGGCATTCAAGTTGTCCAGTCTCATCTCAGCCGCTCGCAATAGGTTGTCTCCCAAGATACCAATATTAGTCGGATGGATTTAGTCCACTCCTCCTTTTGCTAGTGAACATCGAACAGGCGTAGCGTGGTGTGTCGTCTATGTCAAAATTGCTCCGCTCGCTCAGCTGGGTGCTACCGATCAGCCTAGAAACTGGGAGCTGTCGGAAGGCTGGTGGGCTGCAAATTAATTCAAAATGGAATGTTACTTTTTTGAATCAAGACTTATTGAAAATGAGAAAAGTGCGAAACAAGTAGAGGGATCCGCTCAACTTGCAAATAAAGATCGAAGATATGCTGCGCTTAATTTACCCAAAAAAGTGAGATAAGTGAGACAACAGTGAACTCGACATTCGCTGATGATAAAATTGTCATGATCCCACCCACATCGTCCACCCATAGTTTGAACCAAAGACTGGCACAGCAGACTCCAAGTAAAGCTCCTGCCGCAATCTGTGACCATGTGTGATGGCCCAGCCGGACCCTTGATATAGCTATCATGCATGTCCATGGTAAGACAACCACTGGGGCGAACATGGCGAAACGAGGGAAGGCAGAGTGGATAGGTAGCTCAAGGCAAGCAAAGGTAATATATACAGCGAAGAAGGTGCATGTAGATGCATGTGAGCTAGGCATCCTGTGTTGACGATGTAATCAGATGTCTGTATGCACTAATGGAAGTGGATCGAGTTTCCGCACCCATATGACACTTTACGCCCAGAGAACTGTGATGGGCGCTCTTGTCGTATTGCTTTCTTGATAACCTTAGTAAGTTTTGAACATAACAATGCGCGGTCACAAAAAAAGCGACTCCTGCAGAGCGGGTATGGATAAGAGCAGCTGCAGTCAACACAGTCACGACTTTGGACGTCTGCAGAACGGACTGAGCACTTGCTCTCTGTTCCAAAAGCAGGTGCATACTTTGTCTAGAAACTTGAGCCATAGTGGTAGCGCTGCTCCCATAGCGATGTCGGCTTAATGCAAAAAGGGAGTAAACAGCGAACTTTCCGTTTAGAACATGTTCAACTCTCTCATTCGCCTCATTATATGAGAGTCACTGCGTGCGTCATTCGTAGTATTTAACCATCAACTTGACTCACGAACAGCGAAAACAGACGTCATCGTGATGACGGAAGCTTCAGTGAATTTGTTTCTGGTAAGTGAATT
>JABBWF010000458.1:0-23847 GCA_016647645.1 Suillus variegatus
CCCAATTTCGACCCTTGCTACTGCGAGAGCGCCAAAGCGAACGTATATTTTACTACGTCGTTTCAATTCGGCCAACCCTAAGATCTCGCCATCAGGTAGTGATCAGGATGTTTAGCCTATGCATATGTCGACACTAACTTTTCTTGAACTTTTGAAGGTCGACGTATATGCAGGAAGGTCCTACAGTTCATTTCAGATCATACCGCAGAGTGTGAGGTAGGGTGTTATCTCTCAAATCGATGGGCTCAGTGATACTCATTCAGCATTTTTATCGTCACTTATCAGGAGTTCTCTGCTGTTGGACCCGGGGAATACACAAAGCTAGAGCGATTCATCGAGCGTTCAGGTGTGAATACAAGGTGTGTTGGTGCTAGTAATACTTCAAGTTGGGTCACACTGTATCTAATCGTGACCATACTTCTGTATAGATTGACTTATATTCAGAAAGAACGCACTTTATTAGTAGAAATGCCCTCGGCCATGCACGAGGCTCCAATGGCTGCCATCCAAACCGCTTTCTTGAATTTTTTTTCCGCGCTCCCTTTCCCCAAGAGGTTGATCAACACAAATGTGTTGACTAACATTACATCGAAATCTTCCATCCCTGATTTGAGAATCTCGCTCCAAAACGTCGCCGACTGTAGACTCTCCATTTTTGTTGCCGGCTTGGGAGAGACTGCATTCTCCCAGCGCCTTGCGCCGATGTACGATAAGCTAAGAATCGCTGTCGAAGTCAATCCATCGTTATTGCTGGTCATAGCGGCAGTGGTCGATGAGACACATCGATATTGTGCACCGTGCGCGGGCTCGCCTGCATGGAACACGTTGCTCTATGAGCCGACGATGCGTTTGCAGGATGATTTCATTGCTGGGGCTAGCATAGAGCCCCCTGCCCTCCATCGACCGGTGATTATTGAGGGCCACACGTGGTTATCAGTAGCGATGGTCCGATTCAAGGTATGGGTCAGACCTGGGGACGTTCAAGTTGATGATCACACTATCGACATCGATACGAATGATCCGAACGAAGTGGCAGAGGGTGTAAGTTTTTTCTCGGCAAGTTCAAGTTGTATCTAATTTATTTTTTCAAGGTGTTTTATCCGACAAATGATATGGACGCGGTACTCACGATGATAGAAAGGGGAGCTGAAGCTATAAGAGAGAGACTTATTATCCTTTGTCAAGACGTCCAACCCAACATCGATATTCATCCACTACAAGATCCGACCATCACATTCCGCCTCGACTTAGATGATATGCATACGAAATTAGTGGGGGCTATGTCTGAAACGGCGTACCAGCGGTATGAAGCTTGGTATACCCAAACACCGCGGCCTCGAGGCTTAAAGCGTAATGCTGACACACTCGGAGTCTCGGACATTCAGCCGGACCTGCTGGCACTCGGGCCGGTATCGGCGAGCACTCGTTCGAAGAAGCGGTCGCGTGTAGTTGGTGCTGTGAAGAGAAGGTAATCTGTATCTTTGAAACCAGTTCATCAGGAATTTTTTTTTGTAATATTAGGAACACTGTTGATACAATGATATTATCGCTGACTTACCTTTTGATACTCGAATTTTTGATGGGCAAGACACGTTCTCATTTCGATGTGGGTGGTAGTGAGTCGGAGGAAGAAGCCGAAAGCAATGGGAGTGGGAGTGGCAACGAGAACAATGAAGGAGATAATGTGGGCGAATCAGGATAAGCGGCAGGTGGATTTGCAGTGTGATTGGAGCTTAGTGTTTATCACCAGAAAATCTGGTGTATCTGGCAGTTATTGTACATGGTCAAAGGTACCAGAAAATCTGGTGTATATTGCCACTACAATACATAGTCAAAAACACCAGAAATGTGGTTGATTATACAGCTATGGTGCATGACAAGTGAGTACTCCCAGTGAAAACCCAACATGATGAGGCCAGGCGCCAGCGGGTCAGATCTGAAAATTCCTGCTTGAATACAAAATTTCCAGAGCTGCTCACAGAGGACTCGAGTAGATCACATATATTACATGATGAGGCAGGGTTTCCTATGATGACATCAGACTTTTGTTGTAGCAGTCATATCTCACCTGATCTTAGCATATTCTTAGTTATGGTCTAGATGCATTGAATTGTGATGACTAGTGATGTTCCGACCCAGCTTAGGCTCAAAGCCCCGGCTTAGGCTCAGCTTCGAAGGGCTTAGGCTCACAAAAATTCAGAGCCTAGGCCGTGAGCCCAAGCCAGCCCAAAGCTGGGGCTTGGGCCCAACCAGGCCACGGCTTGGGGGAGCCAATGGACAGAGCAGCTTTGCGCCCTACATTGGCCCACATTAGTTGAGTAGATAGCGCACAATATGATCAACTTTACTTACATTGAGTTTGCTCCTGAGCCCTGTGTTGGACTTAGCTGTACATGATGACTGTACGAGCACAGGAGTAAAGGCTTAGTAATATGACAAAGAAAGGATAATGTAGGGAACACCAACTTACCTGGGAATAGCTGGAGCGGTGTCGATTTGTAATCATAGCATGGAACAAACACAAGTCCGTTCGAGGACCGGTAACATAGTATTAGCGAATCGTAGTATATAATCTGTACAATTATTTAGATTCAATTCAGTCAAATATAATATTCATAACTCCTTTCCTAAAGTCTATATACTTCTACAGGTTATGAGCCCTGACACACCTACAATGGAATCAACATCATCCTTGCTCTATAACATCCCAAAATTAGCTGAAGATGGCAGCAATTGGATAACGTACAAAGACCGCGCACAAACAGTGATACATGCGAGAGGATTAATGCGCTATCTTGATGGACGTGCGAAGGAACCAATTTCTTTCAAAGTAGATTCAGCAGGACACATGTTAAAGCTGGACAAAACAATACCTACACAGACCGAAATTGAGGAATTAGACAAGAAGATAGATGAATATCAACAGAAAGACTCACTTATGAAACAACATATGTTTAGCACGATCTTGGATTGGCTATTGCTGCACATCCAGCACCTTGGAAATGCCTCAAAGATATGGTCTGAAATTCAGACAATACACAAAGGCAAGACAGAATTAGTTCAAATAGATCTGCACTGGAAGTTGCAAGAATCAAGATGCGAGGAAGGAGGTGATGTGAAGACTCACTTTGGGGAGATGTTTCACATCCGTGAAACACTAGCAGGCATGGGGGCGAGCATAGAAGAAAAGGACTTCTACGCAATTATAATGGGATCTCTGCCGCAATCTTACAGACCCCTGTTATCGTCAATCAATGCGACATGTCGGAGATTTTTTACGACCATTGTAATGCTTCCGTATTTTAATGTGCCTTGGAATCATTTCAACCATCATTATGACTACATTATGTCATGATTACGACGTCTAGGCTGAGTTTCAATGCCCTTATGATAAGCATTATATGTGTAACGCTCACCTAAGTCCACTACCTGCGATAGATCCCAATGCCCAAGATGCTGCCTGCAAAGCGGCAGCGGTCATCTGAGAATACCCAGTGCAGTCTTTGCGGTGTAGAAATTCGAGCTCGTGGATTAGCATTGCACTTGAAGAAGTGTGAAAAGCAAGATCAGGAACAACATGAGGATGAAGAACTTGCTGGTATAGTTCGGACCGCCAAACAAAAGGGTGGGCTATCAAATGTTTTGAAGTGCTAACAGTTATTGATTTTAACATAATGGTACAGAGCGTCGAAAGGAACATCGAAGGCTTCATAAACAACAGAAAAGTCTTGAGAGCGCTCATGTTGTCAATGGATCTGCAGGTGAGCACACCACTTCCAGTGTTTTTCTTTTTGTCATGAACATTCTGGTATGACTATTTAGTAAACGCCATCACAGTCTGGGAATCACAAGACAATGGCGGTGTTGCAACAAATGAGGATATAGAAAATGACATTGGTATCGTTATCTCACTGTTTGAATTCATAAGACTAACTACATTTCATCTACATCAGACATGCAAGGGTCATCACCGCATAGACATCAATCAATTGACTTCGACCCTGCTGTGTTACCCAACTTTGATGTCCCTGACCTCAATCATCCCAACGAGCTCTCTCACGAACTTGACGACATTAGAGTCGAGTACCATCTGCACAGCAAATATCCTTCTACTATACATCATTTTTCCGAATTTTCCTGCAGTCGCTCTTCAGAGGATCAAGTCCCTTGTAGCAACTCACCATGGGAGCCCTTCCGGACGCAACTGGAGAGCAGACAAACCACTTGCTTGACCTTGTGCATCGATCTGCCAGCGGCACAGACACATTTACATTGCAGAATCACGATGAGGTTCACTCACTATGGGAGATGGCTTCGCAGCGTTATACACCAGTGATTGGTTTCATTTTGTGTATTTATCAGGGCTGATTAATACTTAGTGTACAATAGTTTTGAAAGGATATAGTATCTGTTAAACGCCAGGATGAGACACACGAATTTGAGATGCACTACTGGTCTCTTTGGGACTGGGCACTCGATCTACTGCAAGACAGCCGTCTTGCATGCCACTTTGTATTTGATGCACAGCGTCTTTCCAAATTCAATGGAGAAAAATTTGTCCGCTTCATAGATGAACCATGGACCACTGACGCCTTCTGGAATGCACAAGTATGTCTCACAGGTTCTTATTTGTCTATTGTACTTCATCACTGTTGTAGTCTCAACTTCCACCGGATGCAAAGCCACTTGCATTTATTTTATATGCTGACAAAAACAAATTATCCTCTTTTGGGACTGCAAAGGGCTATCCGATCATCGCCCGCATCACAAACCTTCCCATCCACATTCGCAATAGCAATACAGCCCTAGGAGGAGGTCGTGTCGTTGGTTGGTTGCCAATTGTTAGTATTTCACGATATGTGTTACTACTAGTGTTATTACTGACTACATTAATTTTTAGGTCACTGAGGATCAAAAACATACCAGAAAAAAGAGCTTTGTAGACTTCAAAAATGCCATGTGGCATAATTCCTTCTACCAACTCCTCCAGTCAATCGAGCTACACTCCAAAACTGGCTACTGGTTTGAGTGTGGGGATCAGATTTGACGCTTTCTGTGGCCCTTGATACTGATATTGAGCGGAGATTATGAAGAACAGTACGTACTAATAGTTAGTTTACTGCTCTACTGCTAAGCTTACCTGCAGATGTGTCATGGCATTGATTCGCGGTCTGAAAGGCAAATTTCCTTGCCCAATCTGTCTAGTGCCTTGTGATGAGCAGTCAGCCAATCACATATTTGTATTGCGCATGAGTCACGATTCTCAACATGTCCTTCGCACTGCAAGAGCAAGGCATACAGAAAAGGAAAGGGAGGAGGATTTGAAGGCCTATTCACTTCGAAACATCAAGGTACGTGTTGCTGCACTGCTGCTGACGGACTGGCTGATTTCATTAAATAAAAAGAATATATTTTGGAATTCATCTTGCAGATGTTCATTGCGCACTCTCTGTTGATCGCCTGCATATCATGAGCTCGCACCCTCTATTTGACATCTTGTGCCTCGCTATCGGCTCCCTCAGTCTTCTTTGACTCAGACTCTTTGGACAACAACAATGAGGAGAGCAAAGGTTATCAGACATATTGGCCGGGAAAGCGACGAGTTTCTATTGAGAGAAACATTAGCTTTGTGCCAGCAAATATCAACATAGATGACAATGTACTGAACAAGGGGGAGTCTAGGCTAACACCTCCCGGATACCCTTACCAAGCCCCTTCCTAGCCTCAAGGCTAAACACTTCACTACTGCTCTTTGACTCCGCTCAGTTTGAGGGGGAGTGTCACACATTCTAACCTCGCTATACCCATTTAGTACATTATGTAAGCTACCTCGTATTTTCATTTGCGCTTGACATAGAAGTTCCTTCCTCAGTGACTGCTATAAACATCACTGAGGTTAGTACATCCCATTCACATAGTACATACTTAACTAATGTATACTGCAGCTCGTGTACTCGCTGCAGGTAGATATCTAATACAGTGACTGCTATAAACATCACTGAGCTCTGTTGAACTCCAATGTATCGATACCAGAGGCCGAAAGATCCAAGATGGAGGCGTTAGGGGGAGAATAGAGAGGTACAAGTGCAGCCAAAAGAAGATGAACAAGTGACACATGATGTCAGCTCGTACTCGTCCATATTGCAGAGTTTATTTTCTCAATATCACGTCTCTATGCTACTTAGTATAAATCTTCGAGCACATTCATTCTGGCATCTCAGTTCTTACTAGAAACTGAGATGTGAGCCGTCTACGTTTTACCTTTGTCATACATAGCACTAATGAGACATAGTCACATTGTTCTCATAGGTACTTACACAACAGTTCTTACTAAAAACTGAGATTCACATTGTTCTCATAGCGTCCGCACATCTACCTCCAGAAGACCATCTCTTTAGGTTATGAGCCCTGCCCCGACCATGGACTCCGCGCTCCCCAGCACCAACTCCAACCTGTTTAACGTTCTGAAGCTTGCTGAGGACGGCTCGAACTGGATAACCTATAAGGAACAAATGTTAACAGCTATAGGTGCCTGAGGTTTGATGCGCTATACCGATGGTTGCACAAATGAGCCAATCCCATTCAAGGTTGACCCTAAAACGAAGGCTATTACCAAACCTGATGGGACAATGCCCTCACAGACTGAGATTGACGAGTTAGACAAGAAAATTGACGAATACCAGCAAAAGAACTCACTGGTAAAGCAGCAGATCTTCTCGACAATCACTGATTGCCTACTGCTGCGGGTCCAAAAGCTAAAAGCTGGATCCGATATCTGGGACAAAATATGTCAGATTCACGAAGGAAAAACAGAATTTGTCCAGATAGACTTACGTCGACATATGCAGGAGACACGCTGTGAGGAAGGAGGAGACATAAAGGCTCATTTAGCCGAGCTGTTGAGGCTCCGAGAGTCGCTGGCAGGCATGGGTGTGGTGCTCGTAGACACGGACTTCCACACCATCATCCTAGGTTCCCTTCCTGAATCCTATTGACCTCTACTATCCTCCATTAGCGCAGCTGCCAAGATAATGAAGACCCCACTTAGCTCCTACGAACTCATTAGCATTATAACCAAGGAGTATGAGCATCGGCAGCTTACCGAACATCGTCTGAGCAGAAGAGGGAAGGATGCTGCATTCTCAGCAGCCAGACCACACCACTCACGACCCAAGCCATTGGGAAGCACAAGTGCAAAGAACCAGGACATTACCTGCTTCAACTGCAACTGAAAAGAGCACTACAAGAGTGATTGTTGGCATGCAGGAGGGGACAAAGAGGGACAGGGTCCACGACAGAGGAGAGGCAAAAATGACTGTTCGCAGAAGCAAACAGCCAACACCGCGTCCCAACCAGAGCCCCCAAAAGATGACTATGCATTTGCTATGTCAGATCTAGCAAGCATTGCAGAGGGTCTCAACGTACCTATGGAGCACCGTAGAGCCATAATGGACTCCAGTGCGACGTCTTATTTTTGCCCCGATCACTCATGATTCGAGGACTTCAAGTCCATAGCCCCGTAGGACATACACACAGCTGATGGGTCCAAAGTTAGTGCCATAGGACGAGGAAACGTGAAAATAGACTTACCTCTGGGTACCAAACACACCACTGTCACTCTCTGTAACGCACTCTATGCACCCAAGATGGCCTTTATGCTTGTATCCATGAATCGTATAACAGCCGCAGGACTGGCTGTGCATTTTGAGGGACATATGTGCCGAACATTCTCTGCAGGACCAAGGAGGATGCTGATCACCAAGATACCACAAGTACATGGACTCTACACCATCGCTACACACCCTAAGCACCATGCAAACATTGCAAAAGGACAGCTCACCCTATCCCAAGCCCATCATATACTCAGGCATATATCCCAATCTGCCGTGAAACAGATGGCTGAGGTGAAGCTGGTGGAGGGAATGCAGGTGGACACGTCAACAGAGGCAGAGTTCTGCGATGTCTGCATGAAGGCCAAGGCCACATGTCAGCCTTTTCCCAATGAGACAAAAAATCACGCACGTACCTATGCAGAGCTAGTCCACACAGAATGTGTGGGGACCAGCACAGACAGCGAGCATCAATGGGAGCTCCTACTATGTCTCATTCATGGACGACTTCTCACGAGAGATGAAGGTCAGATTCTTAAAGGCGAAGAGTGAAGCACTTACGGTGTTTAAACAATATAAAGCTAACATTGTGCGCCAGCGCCCGAACACGAGCATCTGGACACTCCATTCTGATCAAGGAGGAGAGTACATGTCTGCAGAGTTTGATAAGTATCTGTGAGACCAAGGCATTGAGCAGCAGCTTACTGTCCATGACTCCCCCCAACAAAATGGTGTCGCAGAACGTCTGAACTGGACATTAGTATCACGTACCATCTAGAGCCATCCATGGCCACACTCCCTATGACCTTGTGCACAGCTCTAAGCCGAGCCTGGCTTGTGCGCATGAGTTTGGCACCAGGGTGTTCGTGCACCTGCAGGATGCTGAAAAATTGGAAGCGAGGGCAGCTGAGGCAGTGTTCATGGGGGTTGATGAGCAAAGTAAGGGTTTCTGCGTCTATTGGGCGGAGAAGAGGAGAGTATCTGTGGAAAGGAACATTAGTTTCGTTCCAGGAGCGACAATTGTTGAAGTTCTGGATGAGGGGGAGTCAAGCAACCCATCCAGTAATGCAACATCCATCCAGAACAACAACGCACCTTCCACCAAGCCTGACCCAACTAGACAGGTAACACCACTCACCTCTCCAGCTCACCCAACCGAACAGGTAACACCGCTCACCCACCCAGCTCCAGAATGCCAAACACACACCAGACCACCCATTGGCTATTATGCCACCCTACACCATGGAGAGAAGGTGTCTATCGCCCTCCATAGTGTCCTGGAAGAAGAAGAATCAGATCTGGTCGATGAAGAGGCACCTTACCTTGCAATGGCAGCAGCAGAGAAAGAGCCAATGCTGCAGCAAGCGTTGAATGGCCCAGATGGAGTAGAGTGGCAGGAAGCAATAGACTACGAGATTAGTCAGCTCGAGAAGCTTGGAACCTGGGAAATCATGAACGCACCTCATGGCATCAATGTCATACCTTGTCATTTGTTCTGGCAACAAAACGCAGACTGGATGGACAGAAGCTCAAGCTCCGTGCACGCCTCATGGCAAATGGTCAATGTCAGCAACATGGAATCGACTGTTTTGATACTTTTGCGCCCACCTCCAACATGTCCACCATACGCACCGTCCTGGCTATGGCAGCCCAATGCAACTGGGAAATTCATCAGGTAGATATCAAGAGCGCATATTTGTACGCTGACCTTAAAGAAGAGGTTTACATGCAAGCGCCGCCTGGGTACTTGAAGGCAGGAGACGAGGGGAAGATCTTGAAGCTGCAAAGGAGTTTACCGGGCCTGAAACAGGTGGGATATGAGTGGGCGGAAGAGCTGGCTGGAGTATTCCTCAAGATAGGATTTACCTGTTCGCAAGTGGACCAAGCCGTGTTCTATAAGCGCACCAACGACGAGCGCACTGTCATCACTGTGTTGGTCGATGACATGGCCATTATGTTGTGCAACATTCGGGACATAGAGCATTTCAAAGGTCAGCTACGCAAACATTTTGAGATAACTGACCTAGGTGAGCTCGCATGGCTTCTTGGTCTGAAGGTAATCCGAAATTGTGACGCGCACACCTTGATGCTGTCCCAGAAAGCCTATGTCCACACAGTACTCGACCAGTTTCATCTCAACGACGTGAAGCCCACCCAGACACCCATGGACACAGGTGCCCAGCTCTCCATCGACCAATCTCCATCGACTCTATCCAAGCACTCGGACATGCATGATGTTCCCTACCAACAAGCCGTAGGCTCCCTCATGTACACTGCCATAAGCACTGAGACCCGACATTGCATTCTCTGTCGCAACTCTATCGCAATTTATGCGGAACCCGGGACGACCCCACTGGGAGGCTAGCAAGCATGTAATGTGTTACCTCAAGGCAACGGCAGATTTTGGTCTCACCTTTGGAGCCATGGAGGCAGGCTTAGAGGCATATGTAGACACTGACTGGGCGTCACAGCCCCATCGCCACTCCATGTCCAGGTATATCATACTCTTAAATGGTGGTCCTATCGCCTGGAGCACGCGAAAGCAATCACTGATTGCCCTATCCACGGCCGAAGCTGAATACATTGCACTTACCACTGTCGCCCGTGAGATACTCTATCTCCAACTGCTGATCAATGAGCTCTATGATGTCCCCATCACCCCCATGCCTGTCTACAGTGATAACCAAGTGGCTATAGCACTCGCATCCAACAACAAGTTTCAGTCATGCACCAAGCACATTGACCTACACTGCCAACTGCCGCCAGGCTCTGGTATAGCTCTGAGTGTCAGATATCTGCCACAGGTCTTTCTCGCAGCCTGTGTGTCAGGACTTGCTTACAAATACAATCAGCTGACAGTATTCGAAAAAATTGAACTGAGCAGGAATTGAACTCCAGACTATTGCATGTGCACATCAACACATTTGACAGAACACCAACTTGGCCACAAAGACTTATATTCCTGTGCTGTCGGCGTATCTATGACTGCCTTCTAATATTTTCCCGCTACTTTTCCAAAGTCCCATCTGTCTAGACTTGGTACAATACATATTGCAACACATATATTCAGTGCAAAAATGACCAGAAGGGTAGAAATATATTACATTTGACTTCAGTGGGCCTTGCTGTACTTTGGGAGGGATTGGAATGGTGTAAATTGCAAAAGGTGGGTGTTGTATATAAATTGACATAGTGATAAAACAAGTTCTTGTGGCCAAGTTGGTGTTCTGTCAAATGTGTTGATGTGCACATGCAATGGTCTGGAGTTCAATTCCTGCTCAGTTCAATTTTTTCGAATACCGTTAGCCGATCGTATTTGTAAGCAAGTCCTGTCACACAGGCTGTGAGAAAGACCTGTGGCAGATATCTGACACTCAGAGCTATACCAGAGCCTGGTGGCAGTTGGCAGTGTACAATACCATTTCATTCGGGCGCACATCAAGAGAGGAACATTTACCCTCACCTATTGTCCCTCCGAGGACAATCTTGCAGATGCGTTTACGAAGGCATTGCCCTGCCCACGTATCCAGAAGCTCTGAGGTCGAATGAGTTTGGCTTGCACTCAAGGGGGAGTGTCAAACTCCGACGTATCAATACCAGAAGCCGAAAGATCTGAGATGGAGGCGTTAGGGGGAGAATAGAGAGGTACAAGTGCAGCCAAAAGAAGACGAACAAGCGACACATGACATCGGCTCGTACTCGTCCATATTGCAAAGTTTATTTTCTCAATATCACGTCTCTATGCTACTTAGTATAAATCTTCAAGCACATTCATTCTGGCATCTCAGTTCTTACTAGAAACTGAGATGTGAGCCGTCTACGTTTTGTTGATGCACGAACGTGCACATGCGACACGACGCGGAGTATGATTGTTGGTATTCCAACATAGACGCTTATATACCTATTTCTTCGCATTTCCCCTTTTCCCTCAGTCACTTACACGAGACTGAGGGTATGTTTCGTTACCTTTTGCACGCCGCCTAAACACTAACAATATCTCGATAGATTGACATGTGTTTAGTTCAACAGGTTATGAGCCCTGCTCTATTGTAAACAAAGAGCAGAACCATCTAAACATCGGTAATCCATAAAGTCCGTTCCCGCCGTACCTTAAAAGGCCTAGAACGTGCGACGTGAAACATCGACTTCTATCAGTGTCTCGAAGAACGCTTAATTCTTCCTCTTTGGGCGATAATTATCCCCCCCAAGAACATATAAACTGGGGTAGCAAGATACGAATCTCTTCCCCCACTCTTCTCTCTCTCTCTTTCGTCACTCATCATGCCGCCGAAAGCAACTGCGACTACTGCCGCAGGTCCTCATACGCGTTTGCACAGTTCTGGTAACAAGGGTGGAGGACTAGCCCCACCTGGAAATACAGCTCGTGTCATCGCTCCCACCGTTAGCACCATAACACTTAGCCAGACGGACCTAGAGAAGATCGAAGTACTCGACCGCAGTATAAACAACTGGGGGGTATGGTCCGACAAGATGCAAAACTACTTACTCTTGAAGCATGGTGGTGGCTATCTCCTTGGCATCATCCCTTGTCCTGACCCCTCTGTCGATCCTTCGAGCGCAGCCAACTGGGACTTGAACAACTTATGTATCATAGCCGCTCTGCATACCCGTTCCAGTCCCGAAGAGCAGGAGTTCCTTCGTACATACTCCAACGCATACCTTGCCTGGGACGCTCTCAAGTCCTGCCACGAGAAAGTTGGTCCTATCGCGCAAATCCTGTTGATTCAACAGGCTCTCGCAGTCCGCTACCGCCGATCTGAACGTCTCTCCACCACTAGTACTCAACTTGGTGAGCTAATCCGACGCATATATGCGATCGGACTGCCCAAGGAAAGTGATTTTCTCACTATCATGATGCTTAATGCCATGAGTGATGACTTACCTCATGTGCGCAATCATATCGCAGATGCCCTTTCCATCAGCTCTTCTACGAACGTATACGGTCCCTCCAACATCCGTGCTCGACTTGACGTCGAACAACAACTCATCGACACTGAAAAAACGAAGGGATCAGGTGACGTCACTATGGTAGCTACTAGGAAAGGAGGACAACAGCCTCAGGCCAATTGGTCCAAGACCTGCTCCGAATGTGGACGTGTTGGCCACTCTTTCTGCTGTACTCACTGCAACAGCTGGGGGCATTATGCCCAAGACTGTTTCGCAAAAGGTGGTGCAATGGAGGGTAAGTGCGAAGAGGTCTTAGCTCGTAAATGCGCTGCTCGCGAAGCTACTGGCAAAGGTAGTTCTGGTGCGAAGCCTGTCAGCAAGGGAGGCGCCTCCACTGGCAAACCAGGGGGAGTCCGTTATGATCAGGGTGGACGTGCCTATTTACTCGATGGAGAAACCGGTCAGGCCATCTACGTTGCTTCCGTCCCCACTCCCTCTGCATCCACCAGCACCACTTCTACCCCCAAATCCCATGAATTCGCTGGTCTCGCGTACGACCCCGTGACCCCCTCATTCATCCGTGAGCTGTCTGCAGGTGATGATGATGAGTTTTCGGCTCTCCTTGCCGCAGTTGACACTCTGCAGACCAGTGTGGATTGGCGCCAGCACTCCCAATCAGTGGACTTTGCAGGACTAACATATAAGGCCCCCAACCAACACCAATGCAGCATTGTCGACCCTTCCATCGTACTGTTCTTCTTGGACAGCGGTGCATCGGTCCATATCAGCAACGTTGAGGGAGATTTCTTTAGCCTTCGTCCTATTCCCCCTCACACTGTTAGCGGTGTTGGTGGTTCATCCATCCAGGCTATCGGAGTTGGCACCATTCGCCTTGTCGTTGCCAAAGGCATCCACATTACACTCGACCACGTGCTCTTTATCCCCGCTGCTACTGTCTGTCTCCTCTCGGTATCTGCACTCTGTGTGGCGCATCGTTGTGTCGCATCGTTTGATGCTACCAGCTGCTGGGTTCAATCACGCAGTGGAACTCGTATGCTGTCTGGTACCCTCACTTCTCGCAAACTGTATGCTCTTTCAGGTGGCCAGCTGTCCGCAGAACATGCCTACCTCGCGCAACGCCTTCCCACCTTGCAATCTTGGCACCGTCGTCTCGGCCACACGAACTATCGCGTGGTGTATGATCTTGCGCGCTCTGGCAATGCGACCGGTATGCCAATCAATCTCTCTACTGAACCTCCCGTTTGTGACACCTGTATTCTTGGGAAACAGACTAAGTCCAGCATCCCAAAGGTTCGGGTTGGGAGTCGGGCAGCTAGGAAGTTAGGCATCGTGCATGTAGACCTCATGGAACATCCGGACACTGTGTCCACTTCGGGCAGTAAATACATAATGGACATCATTGACGATTTTTTGTCCTATGCATGGTCTATCCCTTTGGCGGCTAAGTCTGACGTGTTTGCAGCACTTCAAGCCTGGGAACGAGCCCAGTGAACTCGAAACTGGTCTTAAGGTTGGAATATACCGCTCAGACAATGGGGAACTCAAGTCTGCATCTATGCGACAATGGCTTCTCTCACGCGGGTCACAACAACAGTTCACCGCACCATATACCTCCGCTCAAAACGGCCGTGTGGAACGACTGCACCGTACTCTGATGGGCAAGGCCCGTGCTATGCGTTCAACCTGCGGTGTCCCCGTTAACCGCTGGGATGAATTTGTCCTTACCGCATGCTATCTGACTAATAGAACACCCGTCACCTCACAGGTGGGCCACACGCCATATGAGCGCTGGTTCGGTTCGAAACCAGATCTGTCGCACCTTCGTGAAATCGGTTGTCGCGCTTTTGTACTCATTCAAAACTGCCACAACCCCAAGGTCTTAGACTGATCAATAGAATGTGTGCTTATCGGATACTCCCTCGATTCTAAGGCCTACCGTTGCTACCATCGCGAATCGCACAAGGTTTTCATTTCATTCCATGTATCCTTTATTGAGTCCCATACTTCCAGTGACACACCCCTGCTCCCTGGTCTCACCATCAATAATCCCACCCACCTCGCCTCGCCTTCTTCGTCCCAGCATGCCAGTGTTACTGATGTTACAGCCGACGATACTCAGCCTCTCCCACCTCTGACGACGCCAGCTCCACCTATCACTCCTATTGACATCGGGCCATGACATTCGTCGCGTAATCCTGTACTGTCCGAGCACCGCTGTGCTGCTGAAGGTATTGCCTACACTAATGCTTCGCAACGGGCCACACTTAGTTCTTTAGTTGACGCTGATTGTCGTAATGCACTCGAGAGCGCTGAGGCTTACCCTGCTGGGGAGGACAGTACCTTGACCGATTTGGAAGCCAAGATTGCTTACCTGTCCGAAGTCTTTGCGGCTACACCTGATCATTTTGAGACAGAGCACCCTGATGATCCTACCACGTATGCTGAGGCCATGCGGTCTGCACACACATCACAATGGACAACAGCAATGCAGGAGGAGTTCAAGTCCCTTCGCGAACTTGGTGTTTACAAGCTGGTCCCTTGTTCCAACATCCCTGCCGGCCGTAAAATCATGAAAGGCCGACCCGTCTTCAAGCTGAAACGTGATCAGCACGGGAACCCTGCCAGATTCAAGGCACGATACGTCTGCCGCGGGTACTCTGTGGTATGGGGTCAAGATTATACAAAAACATCGGCACCCACCGCACATCTAGAGTCCTTCCGTATCCTTGCCCATATAGGCGCTGCTCTGGACTGGGAGATCGAACAGCTTGACATCAAAACTGCCTTCCTATACGGCTTGCTCGACTCTGACGAGGTCTGTTACATGGAACAGCCCGAGGGTTTCGTTGAGCCTGGCTTCGAAGACCATGTTTGGGAGCTCCAAAAAGGACTCATATGGAATCGCACCCTCAATGAAGCGATGTTATCGTGGGGCTTCACTCGTTTGAAGAGTGAGCACTGTATCTACTACTGCCGGACTGATGCTGGCACCCTCCTCGTCGCTGTACACGTTGACGACTTCTTCACCGTTGGAAGCTCTAAATTGATTATCGCTGATTTCAAAACACAAGTCAAAACCAAATGGCAAGTATCAGAGCTGGGAGACGCACATTTTTGCTTAGGAATCACCATTACTCGTGATCGTGCAGCACGCGCCATTTCCCTATCGCAAACCGCCCTCATTGATCGTATCATTGCGCAATTTGGACTTAAGGATGCCGTGCCAGTCACCATACCTATGGATCCCGGGCTCCATCTCTCACATCGTGACCACTCCCCGCGCACAGAGGCTGATCATGAGCTTATGTCTCGCGTTCCTTATCGTTCCCTCGTCGGGTCCTTAATGTACCTTGTGATCGGTACAAGGCCCGACATTGCATATGCTGTTCAACAGCTATGCAAGTTCTTAGATTCCTATGGACACGCTCATTGGGAAGCAGCTAAGCGTGTAGTGCGCTACCTAAAAGGCATGCGAGACATACAGCTCGTCCTCGGTGGTGATCACACAGCGCGCCTCCTAGCCTATACTGATAGCGATCTTGCAAGTTGTCCTGACACCCGCTGTTCTGTCAGCGGGTACTGCTGCACGCTTGGCAGCGGATTCGTTACGTGGAGCGCACGCCAACAAAAAACCGTATCACCGTCCACTTGCAAAGCAGAGTATCTCGCAGTGTCCGAAGCCGGAAAGGAAATAAAATGGTTACGCACTTTGCTTCTCAAGATCGGCTTCATCCAAGCCTCCGCATCCCCACTCATGTGCGACAACAATGGCGCAATAATCCTTACTGAAGACTCTTCATTCCATGCCCGTGTAAAACACATCGACATGGCACACCATTCAATTCGAGAACGAGTTGCCCTGCGCCAAATCAAACTGCACTACATCCGCTCAAAGGACAACGTTGCCGATATATTTACAAAGGCGCTTGCCAGAAAGGACCATGAACGCCTGCGCAACAACTTGGGACTCCAGTTATTCAGTCGAGGAGGAGATACGCATCGCGTCAAGGAGGAGTGTTGATGCACGAACGTGCACGTGCGACACGACACGGAGTATGATTGTTGGTATTCCAACATAGACGCTTATATACCTATTTCTTCGCATTTCCCCTTTTCCCTCAGTCACTTACACGAGACTGAGGGTATGTTTCGTTACCTTTTGCACGCCGCCTAAACACTAACAATATCTCGATAGATTGACGTGTGTTTAGGTATATAGTAATCTCAGTCACTTACACGAGACTGAGGATTGACGTGTGTTTAGTTCAACACGTTTTACCTTTGTCATACATAGCACTAACGAGACATAGTCACATTGTTCTCATAGTGTCCGCACTGCCATGTCTACCTCCCGAAGACCATCTCTTTAAGCTCATGTACTCACTGCACATGGAAATAGCAGAAAGAGACATGTTCAGATGTCTTTGGACACCCGAAGACATACTTATATGAACTTAGTAAAAACTGTTGCAGATTTAGTATGATGTCAACACAATGCAATCACAATGCGCAATGAGATCACAGTGAAAGTGATGCAATGTGTGATGAAAAGGGTGACAAGAGCAATGCAAGTGGTGCAAACAATGTGCAGCACAACATGAACGACAGGAGAATGATGCGAAATGATGCCAGAATGATGCACAATACGATGAAGACGATGTGATACAACACATCTTGGTTGAAAATCTCAGAGCTCATCATTTTTCACATTATGTAATTATAGAATTGTCATATTCCACCTGATCTCATCAGAAGGTTACTGAAACCGCCCTTCCAGCACAAAACAGTGTGGTGCGTAGTACAGCACTACAGCGGATATATCCGCAGTCTGGCGGCAAAAACACAGCCAGGTGGGTGACTTTGGCTGACTTTTAAATCACCTAGGTACGTGCCACCATGACACTGCTAATCTTATCAGCACATACAGTGCACGCCCATCTGGCATGGACCCAGCATCGCACCTACCACCTTCCAAAAGTCATTGTCCGAAGCCTGTGTGCGGAAAACTTCTTTGGAAGAATGTCCAAGTTCCTGCTCAGCGAGTAGTGCACTGGTGAGCAGCAGTTGTTGGTAGCAGCTGTAGTAGAACAGGCCTCCAAGTGTATTTCAATGTCCGATGTGCCGTCTGTTAGCCACTAGCTTTGCCGCTGTTCTTGCTGTAGTGCGTGCCGGACTTTCTGCACCAGAGGGGCAGTTTTACGGATGTTCTTGATCTCATCATGTTGGGTTTTCACTGGGCCGGTGAGTGGTCAAAAGCACCAGATTATCACCTGAAAGGCCTTTTGACAAGACACTGAAATGGGAAAAATTCCAGTTATGTTCACCTTGTTTCATGCACCTGTTCACACGGTGAACACTACTGGATGATGGTGATCATCACCTTGTAAGCTTTTCATCATCACCAACCCCACAGGTGATCCAGCCAGTGAACTTCACCTGCTTTTGGTTTTGTAGTGGAACTAGTGGTAACTAATAGTACCATTTAGTGGCTCGGTTTGTACCAAAATTCAGAGTCCGATCCCCCGCCGTCACTGCCGAAAATCGAGAACAGAATTGATTACACCGTCGAAAATGCTTCGAAAACTCAAATTTGAACGTCCCTAATCTTAATATGAAACGAAGTTACCGGGAGTTCAACTTCACTTGCGGCTAGGTTTTAATCGGAGTAAAGCGGTATTCCAGCCAGCTTATTATTTGAAATACTGCATTACTCCGACTAAAAATCGTTCGATATTTGAACAGGCTATTATTTATTCATACTCACTTGTACTTGAACTCCATCTCAAGGGCTACCCGTACAACACAGAGATGTCGTCATCACCAACAGCCGCGGCAAAGCTTTCCTGTGAACACCATCCTGGATGCAACGACGACATATCTGAAGCCACGAATAAAATACAAATGGCTGGGCGCAATCGGGAGCTGCAGACATATTTGGTATGATCCTCCCTATCAGACTGTGTCACAAGCACTGACTGGGGTGGGTAAGATGTCGCTGGACGAAATCGACTTGCAGGACGAAGCTCAGGATAAACTATTCACACAGTATACCATCAATACGGTGTATGCAAGCTATTCTGCAGCACAGCATCGAGTTCGCCAGTACACTCATCTCTTGGAGCTCCTTAGACGCGAGGTGGATGAGTGGGCAATGAAAGTAGAGAAGGCAAGCCATATCATGCCGGACTACAAGCCTGTATGGCTTTTACAGTCGCAGTGAACGTTTATCTTGTCGCTAGGTGTACTCCGTATCATTTTTATCTTCATTAGTATTGAAGACGTCCCACATTCGCACTGGTCGCTTGTTCTATTTCATTCACTCTGAAGGACCCTTACTACTACTGACTTGTTGTATTGTTTCCTCTCATCCCGGCGCCACTGCGCACGAGATTCTTTAATTTTTACTTCTCACTATACTTCAAGTTGGTTGTCGTCCTATATATCTACCCATTGACGAATGTATCACTGCCGCAGTATCATATGATAGCGGTTCACGCCCTATAAAGACGAATATGGCAATGCTCGACTTGGGAATGTTCAAATTCAAATTATGTAAGCTTCAAGTTTGCCCGGGACTCGTCCGACTCCATTGGTGATAACTTGAATGCTCAGGCTAGCCTGTATGCCATACCTACCAGTGGGACTTTGAGTTGAGTCTATCATAGATTCACCACCGTCGCGGTAGGATGCGTCTATCTCGATTACCTTGGTTTCTGTTTGTTATACTCATTTTCTCAATGGTCACGGTGTCATGCGGCGCATCGCGTTGCTCTTGGACGAAGGACACAGATTTTCGCGGACTTAGTAGACATTGTTCTACTTGCAAGCATTACCAGAAGGCCAGCACCTTAGCCTCACAGAAAAGGAGAGACCGGGCCAATGAGTCGATTAAAACGTCGCAAAGGGTCACTCGGTCTACAACTACTACTCCCGTACGTCTCGTCGATTCACTGAGTCCGAGTCTATCTTCAACCCTTGAGTTGGACTCAGTTCCCATTACTTGAAGTTTACTCACCTTCATGACACCCACAGCTATGACCAATTCTATCCGCAATGACGAATCGTATGAAACCTATAGCTAGATGCGAACCCAGGACGTTCAGCGCGTTACCTCAGGCTGAACCTGGTATTTATCCAAAGGCTAGTCACATCATCCCTCGCGCTCCTGCCAGTAACGGTGTCTCAACTTGTGTATTCTAGGAATCGGACATCTTCGATGTCGCAATGGAGGATCCTTATGATGTTACCGAGGTGACTGAACATGGTCAGGATAATCTAGGTGTGCATTCCCGCAAAATCCTGTACCTGTGGCATACTAACGGTAGCCTCACTCGCGGATCATTAGCGGACTCAGGCCAACTTGAACGTCCTTTGCGACGCATGCCTACTAGTAGGCCAGCCCCAAGAAATTTTGTCGATCTTCTGCCTGCCGACGAAAACATCAATCCTTCAGATTCTCCTGGGGATCTTCCGTCTCATACGACCAAAACACACAATCCGCCGCAGCGCAGAATTCTACGAGTCCTATTGACGCTACGTGATTCTCTTCAAACAGCATTCGACGCTATCGGACTTTGTCGTCAATATCCTAGGCGCCCCTCGTTCGAACCTGATAAATACGTCTCATCTACACTACTAGCCGATTCCTGTCCCATGACCGCCGGCACGGACAATCAAAGGTCCGGTTCATCTCCTGGGGTCCCTGAACCGCCTCATCCCTTCCCCAATATGACAGTCTATCGTCTAATGGCATGGATGAATTCCGGCAGCCATCAAAAATCGGAAGCTGAAATAACGCGTCTTGTTAAAGACAGTGATTCAGGCGAAAGACTTCGATACCAGAGACCTGGATAGATTTTCAGTGAAGAGGAGTCTACGCGCATTGGACCATGATAAAGGAAAGGGGCCTGTTATTTTTCCAGATGACTGGTTGGATAAGGATATCGCCCTTGACATACCTTCCAAGTCAAAAGATGACCAGGCCGTACCGTTTCACATTGCAGGATTTCACTACCGGCCGATTATATCAGTCATTCGTTCCAGCGTTCGCTGACATCCAAGCCAGCGCAGTTCCACCTTTTCCCCTTCAAACGTCTGTGGAAGGATCCGCTGGACGGTCATCAAGAACGCGTGTTCGATGAGCTGTATACCTCCGACTCTTGGTTAGAAGCTCAGGAAGAGCTTCATAGACAGCCGAGAGAACCTGGCTGCGGACTTGAACGCATTATCGCTGGATTGATGTTTTTCTCTGACGCAACTCATCTAGCCACCTTCGGAACGGCCAAGGCTTGGCCTCTCTATCTGTACTTCGGAAATCTAACGAAATACGCACGCTCGGCACCCAAATCTGGCGCATGCCATCTTGTGGGATTTTTTCCTTCGGTAGGTCGACTGCCTCCCGTGCTGTATGTCGAGTCTCACAGTAATTTTTCTTAGCTTCCGGATAATATTAAGGACGTCTTCAATAGCTTACCAGGGATATCGAAATCTGGCATGGCAGCCCTTCATGCGCATTGTCGGCGAGATTTATTTCATGCGTGTTGGAAACATTTATTAGATGCGGAATTCCTTCATGCGTACCGTCACGGAGTTGTCCTTCGGTGTCCAGATGGAATATTTAGAAGGGTATTTCCGCGCATCTTTACTTACTCAGCCGATTATCCAGAAAAGTGCACTTTTTTCGTTTTGTTTTCATCGAAAGAAATACTAATCAATACGTTAGGGTTTTGATAGCGACAATCAAAGATATGGGCGCTTGTCCATGTCCGCGCTGTCTTATGCCCAAAGTCTCGTTCGATCTCCTTGGCTTGTTTAAAGACATGCAAGATCGTGTCGCTACCCTTAGGACTTACTGTTTGGAGAAGATAATCAAGGCCCGCGGATTCATCTATGGGGGAAATACCGTGAATGGCTCTAAGGTGCAGGCAACTGTTGGCGCGGGGTCGTGGGTGCCGACCGTGGTGAGTCACTCATTGAAAATTATTTCCCTTATGATCAGTACTCAATTTTAAACTAGAATGCATTTGTAGAAAAGCTCGGACCACTCGGTTTTGACGCTTTTCGCATGCTAGTGATCGATTTTATGCATGAATGCGAGCTAGGTACATGGAAAGCGCTGTTTACGCACCTCATCCGTCTGCTCTACGCGCTTCCCGGAGGTGACCGCCTGGTTGCAAGTCTTGACTATAGGTTTGTCATACACTATGATTCTCCTTACTGATTTGAAAACAATCGCGTTCAACACAGATTTCGCCACATCCCTTCATATGGCAATGGTGTCATTCGGAAATTTTCGGATAACACCTCGGAAATGAAGCGGCTTGCAGCACGAGACTTCGAGGACATTCTTCAGGTTTGTCTTGATGGCTCAATGGGCGATGTGTGTTAGTGACTTAATCTCTTAGTGTGCGATGCCAGTCTTCGAAGGGCTCTTTCCAGCAGACCACGATGCCATCGTGCAATCGCTTTTATACAGGTTTGCGCAATGGCACGCTCTCGCCAAACTAAGGATGCATTCCGACACCACTTTGTCGGTACTCGAGGAGACATTCAAGAGGCTATCCCGTCAGTTGCGTCAGTTCCGAAATTTTACATGTGCCGCGTTCTCTACCGTGGAGTTACCGAAAGAAAGGGCTGCGCGCGAACGCAAGGCTGCGCGCCAAGGCTCAGGTACTTACAACGCGGGTGCTGGAAGTGGCGGCAGAAATGTCAAGAAATTTAATTTGAATACTTATAAATTTCACGCCATGGGGGATTACCTGCGAACAATTCGGCTTTTTGGAACAATCGACTCCTTTACATCGCAAATCGTACGTACATCTCTAATACAATGTCTCGTCACAGATTGATGTTCAGCCAGGGAGAGTTGGCGCATCGAGCACTCAAAGCATTCTATCCTCTCACCAGTAAATTAGACACTCCGGCTCAACTTGCCAAGCATGAGCGTCGTCGACGAGTCCTTCGGCGAGTTGCAGAGGCAGGACGCAGTTCATGCGCTTTGGAACAGCCCCCAGTCAACTTGCCTGCAGGGATCAACATGAAGGACCATCACTACATACCGACACTGAGCCGCAACAATCCTATCGACATATTTCATTTTCTTCGAGATCATGACAATGATCCAGCTTGTAGCGGTACGTGTCGCTCTCGTCGCTGTTCGCCCAACTTAGATATTATACAGGGATTCATACCAAGCTCAAGGACCATGTTCTATACCGACTTCGAAACTTAGAAGTCACCTATTGTGACCATACTTTCTCCGACGACGAACGTAATTCGATTATTATCCCAAGATAACAGGCTATATTCCGTCCAAACGATGCAGGTATGTTGCCCGGATCTCAAGTGTTGCTAGCATTGTGATCCTTCAAATTAATAGGTTCATACACAACTTACGATCTTCGGCGAGAGTATGATACTGTCAATACTCAGACCCACCCCGATATCATGGTCTATCTGGGGAAACGGGGCCCCAACATCCGTACTGGTATGCTCGCGTTCTGGGTATCTACCACATGGATGTGTGGCTCAATAACGAAGGCCTAATCAAAAGTGTCAAATCGAGGTTCTTATGTCAGATGGTTGGCGCCCTTGACCGACCACCAGTCAGGATGAATGTGCGCGGCTTCCGAAGATCGCTTTCGTCGAAGAGTCTGACCGTGACGCATTTGGGTTTCTCGACCCGGTCAGATCATCCGAAGTGCCCATTTAATTCCAGCTTTTCTTCTAATCGCGGGACTACATCCCTTCGCTATGGAAAGTCCTTCGGACGTCGTTTTGGTGAATTAGATGACTGGGAGGGATACTATGTTGGCATGTAAGTGCGACCTTTCATCCTGTTGTCCTTTCTCAACTGTTGATGATCACTCAGATTGTCGACCGAGATATGTTTATGCGATACACGCACTATGGAATTGGACATCCTGCCGTCCTACGGGAGATTGCAAGAGGTTGTGCGGACGCGGAGCGGCGGATAGCTCAGAATCAGAGGCTAATAACGACAATGAGAGTGAAATTCAACCGAGGGCGATGACAGACCAAGGCAAGACTCGGACAGCGAAGAGGACTCAGACAGCGAAGAGGACTCAGACAGCGAAGAAGACTCAGACATAAACGCCCAGGACGACAACGACGAGAGTGTTAATGACCTGAATGAGGAGTGGGTGGAAGACGGTGCGGACGAGAACGAGTATGAGTATGAAGAAGACGGCCTATCTTTCTGACTCACGAGGCTCCGAGTCAGCTTAGTACCTACTAGAAGTACTTGAATGTTACTTTCAGGCTGATCACTATTGGAGTAACCTCACCA
>JABBWF010000459.1:0-23769 GCA_016647645.1 Suillus variegatus
GGCGAGAAGCTGTTATATTATTAGTTCACCTGGAATATTAATGGATGACTTTCCGTAGGCTGAAATATTCTGATTAGAATATCATATCATATATAAACCTATATTAGGCAGGTGTGCCACGATGCCGCTGTTCATTTCCAGTCAATTCGTAACCATGTGTCATCTACCCCCCCCCAATAAACCTTAATTCTATTGGGGGGGGGTACCCCCCCCCAATAGACTTTAGCGACGACTTGCTTCCGTTTTGGGCCACTAACGCCAGCAATATCCGCTGACATAACCAGCCTTGCTCGAGATGCATGGCACGCAATGCGGCACCTTGCGCAGTAATATTGAGGTACCTCCCAACCCTTCGCCAAGTATGCTAATGTCTCTCTCTCCTGCCACTATCTAGGTGATACCAAGTGCCCACTACGACATGCTTGGTCCTCCGTGCCCGGTAATGGAGTCACTACCTGACGGTGCCTCCAATATTGCCCAATGCAACCTAGTGTTAATCTCCCACCAATCCTCGCCCTCTGATAGTGAAAATTTCTCAATAGTCTCTCAAAGTCAAGTCGGCACCCTCATGTCCCTACTTTGCGCGCTCGCGTTGCATCGTTACCAGCACCAGGGTCCTTGCAATTTTTTTTACTATGAATATGCGCACCCCTTGCACCCGACGGCTCAACAGACACTTGTGTATAAAGGTCATGTACCGGTAGCCACAAGGTAAGTACCTAAATATTCAGTCCCTCCAATGTCTGATATTACCCCCTCCCAATCCATGATTATCCCTCATAGCCAGGTGATTCCCGAGTTGTGCTATGATGGCGCAGGGAATGCGTATGCGCGTGATGACTTAGGAAATTGGCGGGCCCATCCTGGGATTGCCCAGGTTGTCACTCAAGTGCAGCGGTCTGAAGGCTTTCAGGCATATGAGGTGAGACTTCGTTCTCTGATCTTCACAACAAGTATTTATCATCTTGCAGAGACATGCAGCTGCGCCCTTGGATTTCGGACTTACAACTCCGGCCAACTTCTCTCAACCTCACTTGTCACTACCGCCCTCACCAGCTGGGTTCCGCTCCATGCTGTCTAGCGCATACCAGGGTCCTGCTCATATCCCGCTCCCGGACTCGCCAGACCGGGACCTTCATGACCCGTCAGTCATTGCTGAGTGTCGGGGATACGCTCCTGCTATCAAAATTGGCGGGGTGTGTCACAAGACCACGACCAGAGCTATGAAAGGCAAGGGAAAAGAGAATACTGACATGAATGGAGGCAACGTCCCTCAAAAGCGTGCCCTCGAGGACGAGGATGAACTAAGGACCAAACGTGGTCGCCCAAACGGTTCTAACAATTACAGCTCGGAAGACATCAAAGCTCTCCTGGACCTTGTCCAAGACGTGCTCCCTCTGGGTCAGAAAGGGTGGCAGGAAGTCCACTCAAAGTTCACGCAGTGGGCAACTCGCCATGACCGCCCTCACCGTAAAGCCCAGTCACTCGAAACCAAATTCAAACAAGTAAGTTCCACTCTATTCTACAACGGCGTTCTAATAGCTCACATTGCAAGCTCAGTTGGTGAAGACCACAAAGCCTACCGGCGATGGAGTGTGTCCTCCCGACGTGACTCGTGCCCACATGATTGATGCAGGCATCAATAACCGCGCTGGCACGCGCAATCTAAACGACTCGGACTACGACGATGAGTTGAATCCTGACGATACACCTGTGAAGGTGCGAAGTATGTCCCCCCTTGAGCATACTGCAGTCACCTGTGCCACTCGGACAGATGCACCTGCGCCACGTCGCCGAGGTGCAGCAGCCTCGGAGCTACTTACTCGCATCAGTGGCGCCTTTGACCCGGCTGCCCAGCAAGCTCGGGACGAGAATCGTGCAACCAGGGCTCTTGCAAACACGCAGTTACTTGCCCAGGGAGAGCAGCTGCGTGACGCGAACGCCGTCGCAGAGAAATTACGGAGCCAACTGTTCGACCTACAAAGCAAACTCTACACTACTGAACGCGAGCATGACCTTACCCAGCTTCGTCTTGAGATGGCACAAGTTCAACAGCTTGCTCCCAACAAAGCTGCTCCCAGATCTCGTCGCCAGCACAGACCGAAACCAAAACACGCGGACTATACTTATTACCCTGACGGAGGCCAATCTGTTATCTGGCACAGCGATCCAGAAACCCCAGAGACTGACAACTTAGGCCTCCCTCCAACCTCTCCTCGATATGACCATGATAGTCCTCCTTTTGGTAGGACACCTTCTCCTCGCTTTGTCCACCGCCCCTGGGCATCGAGACCCCGTTTGCGTGGCACAGGACGCCCACTCAATTCGGTGATTGTTCGTCGTAAGAAGGAACAGACCCGGGTGGATGTAATAGACATCAAGAGTGAGAAAGAGGGTGATGTTCTGTCCATGAGCACATTAGCTCGTTGTCAAACACCAGAGGTGTAGTTTCTTGCTTCCCTCGCTCAAGGCACTCGCGCAGCTTAGATAGATAAGGTAACATATTTCTCGTTTCAATCACTCAAAGTACTCACGCAGCTTAGACAGTTGTTTCGTTTCACTCGCTCAAGGCATTCGCGCAGCTTAGATATAGTTGTTTCTCGTTTCACTCGCTCAAGGCATTCGCGCAGCTTAGATACTTGTTTCTAGTTTCACTCGCTCAAGGCACTCGCGCAGCTTATACAGATAGAAATAGATGACATTTTGTCATAGTTTGGTTCAGTAATCAAAGTCTTAAGCTACTCGTACTCTAGTGTGACATGGAATCTTGAAACGCGATCTTTCTGCCTCTGCTCCGAAAACAACATGTTCTCAAAATTGTGCCATACTGCGATGTCATCAACCATATCCTGCCACTGTTTGAGGTACACCGTACGTATTTGATTGATGCCGACGCGGATTGCACGCAAATTGTGCAAATGAACACAGATTTCGATCAGATCTCCCCGTGAGTCCTTGTCAGCGATTTCGAGTGGTACACGCAATCTTCCAAAGGCACCTTGAAGACTACGCATCCCCCATTCAGCAGTCTGCCTGTAAGACAGGAGCTCACGATTAAATGCCATCCGTTCGTCAATCTCAGCGAGTGAGCCTCGGACACGTTGTCCTTGTTTGAGAGGTGCGCAGATTCGGCCCTGTATGTCGTTGCTGCCACGAGGGAACGCTGTGTTGGCGACAATATAGTAACCAGGGGGGGTGTCGTTTCGAAGCAAGGAATAGATTCGATGAGCGAGACGTGAGTCGTGCCAACTGCCTGGGGCATTCAACCTTGCAGCAATGATCACCCCTTTAATGTTGTTAATCAGGGCTAGAGTGACGAGGCCGCTTTGAACTTACCTTCAGCTGAAAAAGCCAATACAGAACTGATAAAGTGCTCTGAGAGCCACCCATTAAATGTGGCGTTCTCGATATCAACATCCTCCGAGGTTTGAACAGGTAGTTTGAGACCGTCAATACTACCAAATGCCCCTCCAAGTCTCCCATGACGTGCCACCACAAGAGCGCTACAGTGCTCAAAATCTGGGCCTCGTGGCCATTGAATCTTGGCTTCTGGTAGAGTGCGGAGCGTGCGTAAGAGAAGGTCAAGACTGAAGTGAAGGTATCGGGTGACAGTACTGGGGATGATAGCGAATATCTGCTGGAGGCTGACAGCGTGCATAGTAGAGCTAAGATAGTGTAACACGAGCCCAAGTGCCCCTGCGGCATCGAGGGAGCGTTGATCTATTCGTGGATTTCCATGTGCAGAGACATCATGACGAGGAATTGGCGTTTCATACCAGGCTTGCGCAAATCCTGCAGTAAGTAGTGAAGAGAAAGTGGATACATCAATGCCCATTGTAGTGATGAATGCTCTATCATTTTGGCTAACGTATAGTACCTGCCATGGAGTGTTGATGCGAGGATTTGGAAGCAGTTGGGGTCGGCAGAGATATAAACGATGTGGGTGCCGAGTGTCAACATGCTCTTGTCGTGACATCTCGGTCCCAGCAATGATAGCAGCAGTGAGGACCTGAAATCTTTCATCGTCGTCGAAAAGGTTAGCCTCGCTTTCATCAAGAAGCAGCCGCTGGATTGTAAGGTGATTGTCCATCAAGGACTGGACTAAATTCAATTGAACGAGCGCACAGCAGATTATTTCAGTATAGATTATCATATCATCAGTATTCGTAATATTTTTGAGACTCCGGTATATTCTATTCTGGATTATTTTGCCTACGGAAAGTCATCCAATGCTGCGCTATGCGGCGCATGATAGTGTCTCAAACCGTCCCACCGTTGTCGTACAGACTGGTACTAGTGTAAACCAGACCAAAATGGCTTCCTTTTTCAGGACGGTTGACAATGGAATCAAACTTTCCTCCTTGTTGTCTATCCCCAACGTCAGCGATGTCCATACCATGAACAAAATAACTTCTGACGAACTCAATCGTTTGGTCACGCACGAGGACGCACCAGAGGCATCGCAACCGCTGGGACACTTGCTGTCTCATATTTTTAAGCCTTTCAAGGTCCCTCTCCCCCATGTATCTGAACTCCAAATTCCTCTGAAAAAAATCATTCACCCCAACGAACACGTCAGATCGCAATATCACGGCTTATTGCCAGATTCTCTGGTGCCACTGTACGACATCGAAACGAGTACTTGGAACTGGGATCTTCCAGTTACTCCCCCTGGGGGTGGCTCGGACTCAGACACTAGTGGCAGTAGTCACGGTGCTCCAGCGAGTCAGGACCCAGAGGATGCAGAGAGCGCAACTTACGAAGAAATTTTCGCATCCTTTATGAATGCTCTTGCTGGTTGCTTATCAGCATCACAACCCCTCCTAGAAAGCGAGTGTTATGCAACTCGCACATGGAGCGCAGCCAATGCTCACAAGGCATTGCCCGGCAGCGAGATAAAGCGCAAACCTGACCTTGTTCTATCTGGCGACGTCACAGCAAAGTGGGGAAATATCAGGGTATCCGGTGAGCTGACACACAGTCCCTACAAGCCTGCGATGCGGCTTGGGAAGGCTGCAGACACCCATGCTTACCTCATGATGAGCGAGCAGCCCTGGAGGCGCTTCGCGCTCATATTATCATTCACTAATGCCTATCGTCATCTCCGAGTCCTCCTGTATGATCACTCTGGTGGCGCGGTATCTACTCGCTTCGACATATATCAGCAACCCGACTTATTTTCCCATATTATCGCTGTTATCAATTTCGGCAATCTAGAATGTGTTGGGTATGATTCAACAATTTCGTTCACGAAACATGTTTCGCCACCCCTTTCCAAAAATATTCGCGAATATCGCCCGATCAAGAACATACCCCGACGTAGCAGTTCAGCAGACCCTGCCGCATCCACTTCTGAATCCCTCGATGAAATGCTGGGCTCTCAGGACCCGTCCTCTGACGATAATCTCGAGTCTGCAGTCTCTGATGGCTCTGGCTCTGACGATGATCTCGAGTCTGTAGTCTCTGATGACTCTGGCTCTGAGGAACGCTTAACTGACCCGGAGGACGCACATGAAGGAAATTCAAATGAATCTACTACGCAAATGGAAGAATCCCCCTCATCCCTCCCTCCAGTGCAACCCACTATGGTGTCCAGTGCCCCCCTCCTCAGCCTCGCGTCCCAAATTCCCCAGGACTTGACAGAGAGTATATCTTCCGTCACACCTCATCCTTCCCAATTTCCCTACTCTGTGCACTCACCTGAACCTTGTGGCAAGATCCGCGTAGGGGATGCCATGTACATTATCAAGAGAATTCTTTCTGCAAGCCGGGGGCTTGTTGGTCGTGGATCTATCTGTTATCTGGCCAGTTTGGGTGATGAAGATTTTATTATCAAGGACCATTGGGTTCTCGGCAAGCGGGACAATGTCATTTTGAATGAGATAGAGATGATGAGGTTAATGCAAGGTGTCCCTGGTGTTCCTGAGCTAGTAGATTATTGGCTCATCACGACATCAGATGGCGAGGTCAACATCACTCGAAATTATCGCAAAAAGGAACGCCGGAGTACCAAGGGCACCAGCCACACCCATGTCCGCCTTGTCCTAAAGCCGTGTGCTCGCCCCCTCCACATGTTTTGAACGCTGAAAGAGTTCGTGAGAGCGATAAGGGACATTGTGAACAGTAAGTGTCTACTAGTTGAGGTGTGCAAGAGCGTTGAACTGATGTCTCTTCTTGTAGTCCAGAGAGCGGCGGTGGAGGATCGCAAGATTCTGCATCGCGATTGCAGTCTGAATAATGCGATGATCCTGGATGATCTAGACCTCAGCAAGGGGTTCCTCATTGACTGGGAATTTGCAGTACGCATTACTGCGGATAATAGATATCCCATCGGTGGTACAGTAAGTACATTCATTTCATATCGAGTTCAAACATTGATTCATTTTCCAGGGCACGGTCCCCTTCATGTCACGCATGCTTCTCAGCCAGGTTTCGCTCTTGCAGCAACAGGTGATTGCGGAAGCTGAGCAGAAAAAGCTGATGAGCGCACAAAAATCGAAATCGAAGAAAGCTCCTGCCCTGAAAACACCGAAAACCTCCTCAGATTCTATAGCACTGCCCGTTTCTCATGTGGTCCAAACTTTCTCCGATGATCTCGAATCTCTTTTCTTCATATTCACTTGGGTTTGTATCAAGTTCTGCGGTCCCAACGGCGCAGTGCGTCAGGAGCGCGTGCCCAATTCCTTACTCGATCGCTGGACCAGCCTTGACCTGGCATCGTGTGCTGCCTTCAAGATCACTTTTTTCGCGAACCCATTGGATGAACAGCGTCTTTTCAACAAATTTCACCCTTACTTCAAACCCCTCATCCCCCTTGCAAAGGATTGGTGCGCAGCATTAAAGGATAATATGGTTCACCCTGTTACCTTTGATGCCATCCTTGATGTACTCAACTCTCATCTTGATGAGCTTTGCGATGATGAGGAGCTCCAAACCACTGTGACAATGCTCAAGGAATCTGCCGCCGCTCTTAATAGCTTGAAACGTGTTGCTTCACTGTCTTTGCCCATGCCGAAGCAGAGGAAGTCGGAGGACTCTGAGGCGGAGACATCCGAATAGATGTAATTTGCATATCATATGCATTGTCTTATTAGTAGTTATCGCACTGACTAGGATGAGTGTCACGTATTTCCTGACATGTATATGACTACTTGTAGATCTACTACCAGTCATGTACGACTGACATCGACTCGGATATCGTTTTACCTTACTGTTTACGTTTTGCTTACATAATGATATGTTGACTTGGATATGCGACATAATATCACAGCTGCACATTGACTCAAAGGTGCGAATTTTATGTTTCCTATCGGTGCATGGTCTTTGATTACCTTCATCAGCGCTGCGTCCTGCATACAGTCAAGGCGAATACCGTAGTATTACTCCGATAAGCATCGCAATAACCGTCAAGGCTATACGAGTCCTTCCGCCAAGATTTGTATAAAATGGTGAGTCTGATTCGTAAATTCTTTGTCTTGCTGCTTTTGTTATTGCAACATGCCCCCCCGTGCAGTAGCCAGTCCCAAGAAGAAAAAGTCCAAGCGCAAAGCTTCTGACGCTTCAAAGACGAGCTTACCGAAGAAGCCCCATGCTGCAAACCCTGTCGAGATCACTAGCATGCCGCTTGTTTCTCTTGGTCTTACCAAAGTTGATGCAGCGGATGCTGCTCCTCAACGTTCTGGCCGCCCCAATGCGGGAACAGGAGGTAGGAATGTCCAGCTGGAGAAAATCGGGGTAGTGTTAGAGGCTAAGTCCCGGAATCACAAACCCAAGGGCACCACATCTCTTGGTACCCTCAATCCCGTGAACCCCCAGGCTCCAGAACCACCTCGCAAAGGCCGAAAGAATCGTCAGAAGGTAACTCACATAGTTTTCGTTGTCAGTGGTGTTGATTGTGCGTTTAGGTGCTCCCCCCGCCATACAGTCCTGACCCCTCGGACTTCAGTGCCAGCACCCCGGCGCCTCATTTTTTATTGCAGCAAGATGGCAGGAGGTTTGGTTTTGCGGCTTCGACCACCACCTGTGTTGTCCCTCCTGGCGCGAAGCCCAATCCTCAAGTTTCGAATAACCCATATCTCGAGAAGCGCAATCAGAATATTTTCGCTGATCACGCCCGCAGTTCATGACCTTCACCAACTGCTACCATCTCAGAATGCAACATAGACCCGGCCCTGCGTGAGGAAGGTGGTGTCGCTAGGCAAGGACTTCATGCAAGGCTGGTAGGATCCGATCTGGAGGACAGCGAATCTAGCAGTAGCGGCACCGACACTGGCATTGACAAAGACGACGACGAAGGGGACGAGGACGAAGGAGACGAAGGAGACGAAGGAGAGAATAACGAATCCCAGTTTGGTTGGGGGTAAGCTCACCAACGGCAGAGGGGACATCCAGGTATGAATTTTATGTTAGGAGTACCCTCACTGACTCGATTTACAGGATTTTCGGCTGAAGCACTCCCTACTCAGGCTCGAGTTGCTCGCCCTCTGACACCAGAGTTCGAATTTCAATACTCACGTGATGAAGATGAAGACTCTGCCCAGATGCGTCTCAACAACAGCAACCAGGTATTATTTTCATTATTCACCTGCATCATGCTCACAGTATCTCACCTTTCAAGCCTCTGAACACCTTACCGGGAGTGCAGCAGGAACGGTCAGATACTCAGGTGAGAGAGTAACTCTACTTTAGATGAGGCTCACGAAATTTCGAAGGCTATCACCTCAAAGGCCGACGATGTATTGAAGCGACACCATCAGAAAAACGGTCAGCCTCGCCTTCCCGACCCTGAAATGCTCCAGCTCTTGAATCAAGTGGCGGAGTCCGTCGATCAAGTTCAGCATCGGTCAAAAGCCAAAAAATCCAAGGGATCTGACGGGCCGAGGCCTGATCAACTGGCTTGGTATGGACCACGCTGGAAGAGTTTTCTCGAGGAGGCCAAAGGAGAGTGTCGTGGGCAGCATGCCCTGGAAAACCCGTTCCCACCTTTAGTCAAGGAGATGCTGGGAACCATCTCCGAGGTTCTACTTTCAGTTTTGGTCGCATGGGACAAGAACGGCAGACAGTTTGAAGCTGGTACGTACTTGTTTGTTCCCGAACTAATTTCCCGAACTGATCTGTTTCATATCACGACGCAGGGGTCTGGCCAGAGCAGCAATATAACATGACGCGATTGGTGTGTGGTTTTTTTTTTACTTACATTCATAATGCCTTATTGACACATCTTACATTTTTATTACAGTTGTATGACGACCTTTCGACTTGGCGGTCTGATCTGAAGAAAACTGCAATAAGCATCGCGCCACTATCATACCCACTTTTGCCTCCGCCTTCAGTTCCTCCTCAACAACGTGCAACTTGGGTCGAAAGCGCTGCAAAAGATTTACTTCAGGGTGGTTTGTATTTACGGTTTGGAATAGACAAGAATGTAAGTGACCTTGCGCTAATCATGCCCATACTCATGGCAAGATCAACAGGGGAAAACGAGGAATTTCGCTAATCCTGCCCTCCGTGATACCTCCATTGCCTTTTTTTACACAGGGCCTTACCGGATTGCGCGGAGGCGGCCAGATCAATTTCGCACACAACTGCCTATATCATGCTTAGCCTTAGTTGCCACAGTGGTGATGTGTTCTCCTCCCCTTGATGTCATGCTTATGTACTGATTTTTCTTTCTATAGTTCCATTGCATCTTTGACGGTCTTGAGAAGAACGGTAGCGGTAAATCTTATCCGAATTTCTCCTCGAAGGAATACTCGCCCATCTACCGGAAAATGCTCGAAATCATCAAACATACCCTCCAGGACGAATATCACGGCCCTAGATTGTCAGCACAACTTCGAGAATGGGCTGAAGCTGGATGGTAAGTTCTTATCATATGAAAAACTCTCAACTGATTTCATTCACACAGGGCCGAAAATCTCAAGCTCGACGGCGGCGCTATGGAGGCGAAACATGACCACCTCCAGGTTATTCTGGACTAAACCTTTGTATTCCGCACCTGAATTGCAGGCCTTCACTTACCCCGCAGTTCCATTACTTTTAATTTGTCATTTGCTACTACTTTTATGTGCTTTCGTGTTTCCCTGATCCAAGCATGATGGGGCGCTTCAATATATGTCATTTGTGGCTATGCTATTGTATTGAGTGAATAAGGTGTACAACGAGCAATGTCTGCGCAGCTCTCATTTTTTTGAGTAATCTGTGAATGTCTGTACAGCCATAGACAGAGGAAACCAGCACTATTTAGTGCTCACTGGGTGTGTCTGTGGGCATCTGTACAGGGATTGACAAAAAGGTCTGCTACTGTAGTAAGCTAGGTAGTAGGGACCAAGCTATACGGCTGGGATACTGTACAGCGCTGTACAGACAATTATAGTTTACTGATGTATGATGACAAACGAAGGAAGGACATCTCGTCCATGAATCTTTACATATACATATTCTGCCAGGCTGGCACAACGACTCGCAGTAGTAGGATGACATTGACTTGAAGTTCTGATTCAAGTTCCTGCATGGCATCGTCCACAGGCGAGTCTGTAAGGATGTTGTGAAAAAAATCAACTCTCTGGAATGTGTGGTACAATTTCTTTCGTTTACGCTAGTATCTGTCAACAGTGGCCTGCATCGTCGACGAAATCGATATTGCATGGTTCATGTCAGAGAGGTCAGTTCGGAGGTCACGAATTAGCAAGATTCGTATTCATTTCCTTCGGTCATTTACTTTTGTATTGCCTTCCTTGAAGCTTGAAGGGTCACTCACTAAGCAGAAATATGGATAACTGATGCGTTGATATGCACCGACACCGCATCAAGGCGGGATGCCCTAGTAACTTCCCCACTGTACGAGCTGCCTTTCATTGACAAGCCACGAGGTGCAAATAGCTTGCCCAGTCGAGTGAGACAAATTTGTCGGTAGCGTAGGTGATTCTCGATGTCATCCCATCATAACAGGGACATTTCGTTAATTCGTAGAGCCTGATGTGCTTTAGTCGGCTTGTACCATAATGCTCATTACCTTCAGGCTGTGTGTCTGGCTCAAGTACACTGAAATAATCCGCTGCCGCTTACATTGGAAATTAGGGTGTTATATAGACCAAGGCCATCCAAATGCTCCTCCCACTCAGTGACAGACTAGTCATATAAGTTAACGACGCAACGAACTCCACCGGTTATCTTGTATAGTCCAAGCCTCGCTCCACGAACGATACCGAATAAGCCACAGGATACGATATCACACCGTGGGATTTGCAAATGAGATGTCGGACATTGCGAGGGTACTTGTAGAGCCTTGTGGATGTCGGTTCACCTGCCAAAGATGGAGGTGCATGCGCATAGCAAGGATTGCAAGCATGATGAACTGGAAACTATACGTGGACATACGTTTCGGGTATTATTAGTAAAAATATGCAGCGGGATGTGGACGTGCATACTCATACAAAATAGTCTGGTAGGAGTCCTGGGGCGCAGAACATCAACAGCTCGATCATCAAAGGCATTAGGAGATCAGCGCACCTGGAGGAGCAGCGATGTGATGATGTTTGTTACCGAGATCACTTCAGCAAAGAGGATAATCATGAATGAGTACGGAAAAACGGCGCGTAGAAGTGTTGACTCACGAGAACCGCATGCATAATAGAATATGTTATGATTCACCAGGACACCATACAGACGGCTTGTGTTTGTTCGCCAGTCCTGTATGGCGTGTATGAGCGTGAGTATCATGAGTCCTGGGGAGAACATTTGTCAGCGCGTGCCTGTACATATATATGCTCCTGGTTACCCACCCAATTCGAATACAGAAAGGAGAATAAATGGTATGGATAGTTGGTAACGGCTTGAACTCTGGTAACACCCTGAGATGCCCGGAATTACGCTAGTTGCATCTGTGAAAGTGAACAGAATGTTTTAGTGGCCGTGGAACTCAGAAGGAAGGTGAGAGCAAGTACATGATGCAGGGACGTCAGTGGCGAAGACGATGCTGAAGGAAGCTACGAGGACAATCTGGCTGATGCATCTACCACTAGCTTGGATACCGTGAGTGGATTTGGAACTCACGAAAGAGGTGCACACGATAGCTGCGAGCAAGACCCTATTTTTGTTCCAGAGCACATATGTTCTGGAGACAAAAAAATCTGGATGAATCGAGTCAGAAACGCACATAATACAAGGGGAACGATCGATACATTCGGAAAAAACTACTAATACTGTACCAAGACCTGTGAGAGGAAAATAGTAGCATTCGGGAAGGACGTGCATACATGAATGTACCGTGCACGTACCTGATTGAATATTTTCCAACACCCGGCATTTCTAGTTCATGCAGTAAGTCGTTCGTTCTCGTTAGCTCTCCACTGCATCACGTACACCTGGGTTCTCATTCGGGGCAAAGTACACTAAAAATGTTAATCCATTGTCGGAACGATGTGTGCTGGAGCGGAACGCACGATATAGATCTGTTGCGAGAAAGATGAAGGAGAAGTATCGTGTAACGATATAGAAAGCTTTCATCTTGCACCAGCGTGATCGAAGCAAAAATGTCCACTGTGCACAGCAATGATATTATCAATATCAAAACTGATGTGCATTATAGAACGAATGTATTACCTCCTCATGAAGTGAACATGCATAATCATAGGTCTGAATAAGCGAGTTTGACAGCGGACGTGGATAGATCAGAATAAGCCTACCCAGAATGTAGCCATCGACACTGAACTATATCAGAACAAAGAATATGAGGTTCAGATAGTAGTACGCACTGTGTATGTACTGATGGTAGATGACTTGTCAATTGTGATCCGCCCTCATATCGAGAAAGCAGACATACCGTAGCGAACTGCAAGCTCCTCGCTGCTGAAATATCGTCGGTCGAATACTCCATGTAGAGGTTAAAAAATGTGCTTCACACATACATCATAGGCCTTGTTAGCTTTTATGAATGAGCCATGAAGCCATCATTATGGCGGCGTAAACACTGGGATAGTCTCTGATGGAGTGTTTCACTGGTCACCGGCAGTACCGGCCGCGGAGCGCTTGATAACGTAAGTTAAACAGATACAGTTACACCTCCGATGCTTGAGGCAGTGATGACGCCAGGCCGCCGTAGTTTTACTAATAATATCATGCCCTGGTGAAAAGTTACCAGAGCCAGAGAAGTTCTTCGTCAGCATCTTGCTCGTTATCTGTAAGATTTAGCGGAGCTGCAGTGTGAGTTCTGCGTGAGATGTCTGTATTTTCTCTGAGTCGATGGCAAGCTCCTGCAGCTGTTTGCCAGTGAGCACCACACAGTTAAGCATGATAGCGCAATTGTGCCCGGCTGATTTCGTGCAGAACATCTCCACATAGCGGTCGATAATTGGCACAGGTGTAAGTCCGAAGTATATCACCATATGGATGCCATCGTTAAAACTGTGTTCAGGCATCAATTTGTTCCGTGACTCATTTGCAATTCAACAATGACGTCATTACGGATGAACATTACCTCCTGAGGCTCCACCTGGTCCTGGTACACCTTGCACGTGCAACTCATCGGTGCTTGTCATCAGCCTTTCACAGGAGAAACCTAGTGTCAAAACTCCGGCATTTATTCAAGGAAGCCTGATCAGGCTAAGAGTCCATGTATCGTCATTTTGGACGAGGTTGATGCTCTCGTCCCAAGACGCAAATGCCGAGGTTGAAAATGGGTGTGACACAATTTCTTTCATTTACACTCGTATCTATAAAAAATTGGGCTGCATCGTCGACGAAATCGAGACTGCATGGTTCATATTCAGCTCAGAGGTCACGAATTAGCAAGATTCGTATTCGCTGACAGGCGATCCGTTCACCTTCGGTTGTTTACTCTTATATTGCCTTACTTGAAGGGTCACTCACTGAGCAGATGTATCATGTGGATAAGAGATGCATTGATATGGTTCGACACAATAAAGTCCGCATCAAGGTGGGATGCCCTGACACCCACCTTACAAATTGACAAGTCATGAGGTACAATAACTTGCCCAGTCGAGTGAGACAAATGTATCGGCAGCATAGGTGGTTCGGTGTCATCCTATAATAACAGGGATGTTTCGTTAATTCGTAGAGCTTGATGTGCTTTAGTAGGCTGGTACCATGATGCTCATTGCCTTCAGGCTGCGCGTCTGGCTCTGCCATCCTCAAATTCTGGATCCTGAATTAGCCGCTGCTTACATTCAAAATCAGTGAATTAAATAGATCAAGGACATCCAAACGTTCCTCCCACTTCGCGACAGACTCATCCAATAAGTTAAGCACATAAAGAACTCCACCAAACCCACCTCTACCAGTCATTTTGTACAGTCCAAGCCTCGCTCCACGAACAACACCGAAAAAGCCGCAGAATAAGACATCACTCCATGGGATTTGCAAATGAGATGTCGGATATTGGAACATGCATAAGGGTGCTAGTAGAGCCATGTGGATGTCGGTTCACCTGCCAGAGATGGAGGTGCATGCGCGTGGCCAGGATTGCAAGGATCATGTACTGGAAACTGCACGTGGGTATACGTTTTAGATATTGTTAGCAGGTATATGCAGCAGGATGTGGAGGTGCATACCCATTCAAAATAGTCCGGTAGGAGTTCTGGGGCGCAGAACATCAATGGTTCGATCATAAAAGGCATTTAGGATATTCACGCACCTGGAGGAGCAGCATTGTGACGACGTTCGTTACCAAGAACACTGCAAAAATCAGGATGACTACAGAAAAATGGCGTGTGCGAACGTTAACACACAAAAACCGCATGCATAATAGGATATGTTATGGTTCACCAGGACAACGTATAGACGGCTTTGGTTTGCCCACCAGCTTTGTATGGCACATATGAGCGTGAGGATCATGAGTCCTGGGGAGAACACAGGTCAGCGCGTGTGTCTACATATATATGCTCCTAGTTTCTCACCTAATTCGAACACAGAAAGGAGAAGAAATGGTATGAAAAGCTGGTAACTGGTTGAACTCCGGTAGCACCCTGTGATTCCCGGGATTGTGCTAGTAACATCTGTGAAAGTGAACAGAATGTTTCAGTGGTCGTAGAACGCCAGAAGGAAGGTCAGAGCGCATACATGCTGCAGGTACAGTAGTGGCAAAGGCAACACCGAAGGATGCTATGAGAAAAGACTGGCTGATACATCTACAACTAGCTTGGTGTGGCGAGTGGATTGGGAACTCACAACAAAGGTAAACAGCATGGCCACGAGCAAGATTTTATTTTTGTTCCAGAGCACGTATGTTCTAAGGATGAAAAAGTCTGGATGAATCGGATCAGGAATATATATATCTTAGAGAGGAAGGAGATATACAATCGGAGCAAACAACTAATAGCATGCCGATCCCTGTGAGTGAAAGTAGGTTGCCTTCAGCCAGACTGTACCATCACGGATTTGGGGAGGACATGCTTTTTATAGATGGATTTGGGAAAGTCCAATCAAAATTTTACTGCATGATATGTCAATATAGCTTACGATAATACAATATGCACGCACAAGCAAAATGGCACCAAGAGTCAATACACTATAAGCAGACTAAAATTCTGACGGAATCATATAACATTTAGCAAGTATGACTGTTCTACGACAAAGCAATATCCAAGCATGAGCGAAATGGCGTGAAGGGACAAGAAACTACAATCCTTGATGCAGGGCTGACAGAATTAGACCAAAATTTTATCGGGTTCATCAGGAAACCGGCCATGAGGTGATTTTAATGAGTGTTTCTGACAAAATCAAATTAAATATTGAAATAATACATCAAATTAACTGGTATTATATAAGCACAAGCACAACGGCACTGAATGATAATCGATTGCAAGAAAACTCCAGGAAAGGTTGTCGTGAATCGCACAAAAAGTCTGATTGCCCGCGTCTCGGAAAGATGGGAGAAGGATCCAAATAGTAGTATTGCGGCATCTCGGTATGACTCTCGCACCATATTGAACCACGGTCTGTCGATACGTATCTCTCGGGCATTGTGGCTCGCTTGGAACATCATTTTCCGCGAGTACGTGAGGTCTGAAAGTCACTACTCGTCTCTCGGACACTTAAAGGTTGCAAAAAACATCTATCTAAACCTGTCAATCGGAAACTCCCACTCTCCCTCGCCGATCTCGCTCGTGTTGCTGACGCCTTCGCGACGTCCGATAGCTATGACAATGGCCCATCATCGTCGAAGGGACAGCCATGGGCGTGAAAACACCGGATCCCATCATGGCGGGGTTGAAAAACATGCTGTTCTGTATTTGAGCTTGCATCGTCATTTGTTGTTGTTGCTGAGCCTGGGCAAACATCTGGTACTGTGTTCGACGTTGTTGCTCAGGGTGGAAGGCCAGCGGCTTATCGTCATTGCTTATTGTCATCACTGATTTCCCTGATGCGCTCGATGCGGAGATACACAAGTTCTAGTGCCCGTTCATCCCATGAAAGAGAGCCCGCCAACCCGAGCGCAGATGCTTGTACCATACTATCCGTCACGCTCTTGGCACGGCAAAGTATCGCACCTAAACCAAGCCCTGAGATCCAGCTGTCAGCTCAGACACAGGCATAGAATGAGAGAGAGAACACACTGGGGAAAATGTACATATTATTACCCTGGCCCGGTTCCCTCCTGACACCACCAATGAACTCGCTTCCAAATGGCGAGCCACTTGCGAAAATTGCGGTACCGTTGCTGTGTTTGAGCGCCTCAGCGAATGTGCGTTCTGAGAGGTGGACAGGATTGGAGAGAGGGAAGATAATGGGGCAAGGTGTGTTCTGCGACATCTGACGAATAACTTCCGGGGTGAAAGCACCCTGAAAGAGAGTCAGCCCGACAATGAATACAGAGTATAGTTTTGAATCATACCGTGATTGTCGAGAGACCAAGAAGCGCAGTTGGCTTCACATATTTAACGATTTCTGCAAGGTCCTTCATTGGAAGACCTGTGTAATGCCTCCTTGCGAAATCTATGGCATAACCCGTCAGGTGTGAACCATCCCTCTAAAAAAAAGGGGACATACACATTTTGTAGTCAGCAACCTCTTCCCGACCGACGTAAACGAGTCCCCTAGAATCTACGAGCCAGATCTAACTTCTGGCCGCTTCCTCGTTCATCCCAGCGATTGTAAAAAAGCTCATGAGCTGCTTGGCAACGCCTACACTAGCACTCCCCGCGCCAAATAGCAAGATTCTATGTTCGTTGCACGGGATAGGAACCAGTCGTGCAACGGAAAGCAGCCCTGCGAGGACAACAGCACCTGTACCTTGAATGTTGTCGTTGAACAATGGGAGACTGTTACGGAAACGCTCCAGGTAGGAAAATGCATGGTCGGTGGAGGAATCCTATCGCCCATGTTCATGTCTCTGGAATGGAAAAGTCGAAGAATATGAACGGACCTCGAATTGCACCAAGACTTTGGGGTAGACACGTCCCATCTCAGTGATGAACTCGTCCATGAAGGCATCGTATTCTGCGTCAGAGGGCAGGCGCTGGCGCAGCCCGAGATACAAGGGGTCGGAAAGATTAGAGGAGTTGTTAGTTCCAAGGTCAAGCGTGATGGGGAGAGTGGCCGATGGGCGGATACTAAAGTTAATTGGTCGGGCGGCCACATTAATAAGACTGGGGGAGGACGCACCCAGCTCCGGCGATGTAAAGAGAGAGTTTGCCAGCAGCAATGGGCATCCCATTTACACCAAGGTCACCAAGCCCAAGTATGCGTGAACCTGGTGCATGTTATCAAGCACCGATCATCCAACCAAATAGGATGACACGAACCATCCGTGACAACGCTGATCCGAGCTTCGTTCGCAAGGGGCCAGTTGCGCAGAATGTTCCCAATTCTGCCTTTGTCCTTGAGAGAGATGAACTACAGCACCCATTAAGCGAAGGAGACCCACGAGGTAATTGTATTCAATACCAAACCCTCGGGATTTCTGTAAATTTTTGAGTACTGTAGACATGCATCACCGACAGTTGGTGTGTAGATTATAGGTGTGATTTCCTGAGTACAAACAGTTAATCGTTGTTTCCAAAGATTACGACACCACTTGTTTCATACCGACATGTATTCGAGGCATAGCTTGTAAAAGGCCTCGACATCTGCTTGCTTGACTTGAGCGAGGAAGGTATATTTCTCGATAGGGGATGTCCTGGAGCGCAATTGGAGAAGGGTGCGATCCAACTGAGCTTTCACACTGAAAACTGGTGGTGCAAGGCCTGGCGCAGCTGGGGCTTTAGCTAAAGGCAGTAAAAATCAGTATGAGGTATGTGTATCAATGAGGTAGACTAAACGCACCTCGTGCTTCCATCTTGAGCTTCTGGATGCCCTCATCCGGCGACCAGTAAGGGGAAAGTACAATAGACATTTTATATGGTTTACAATAGGAAAGATGGGAAGGATAGTTGTAATTTTGCGAAAGGGAGAGGAGAACAATTAGAAGAAGCAAAAAATTGAGAAGGTCTTGAGGAAGAAAGGATCGTCGTATGATATATATATATATATATATATATATATATAGATGCCAATCAGTGATGAGAACGGTGGTCGCTGAGCGTGTCAATGGACAGTGCACAGTGTGAATGCGAACCCGTTCGGTTGACCATGGAAGACACGCACAGCGTTTCAGTGACGCCGTGAAAATATCTTCTTCGCCACCAATAAAAGGCAGCGATGTCTGAGAGGCTAGTGGTAATCTAGAGACCCGTAGACCAAGCGGCCGCTCGTCCTCATCTTCGTCCTCACCCAAGTGGGATCGGCCATCGAAGTTCACAGATCTGGCTCTGTTGATGACATCTACCAAAGGCTTGTCCTCGTCATCGTCATCTGCAGGATGCAAAAGGTGAGTGGCCCGTTTGACGATCCTGGCTGCTGCTGCCGTCAGCGGTATATCTTCTTCCGAATCATCATCAACGCCCAATGACCCCAATTGCGATGCTCACCTGACAACACGCTGAGCTGCAGCTGTCAATGGAAGGTCTTCTTCACTATCGTCGCCATTGAGTTGCGGAGATGCTCGCCCAAGAAAGAATATGTTCAATGTCAGATGGAATGGCCCGGTGAGTGAATCTATCTCGAAGGCTGGCGGCGAGATTGTTGAAAGACTCTGATCGAAGAGAATGACCATGGGAGCGAAGTGAGTGGCGCAACTCGATGAAGCGCGATGCACTCATCAAGGTCAGACAGGGCGCCCTGCCACAGAGTGGATCTGTCTCCAGAGCCAGCATGGATCGTCAGAATGAGATGGTGAGATGGTTGATGATGACGGCTCGTATTTATACTTCTCTCCACGGGCTTCCATACGTTCCTTGGCTTCCCTTGGGGCCCACGTTTGTATGCCATATAGAACAAATTAACTGACGAACGAGCTGGCTCAGCGGAAGAGATGCGTTGCCCACCTTGTGTCAGGCTTGTAGCACAATAATACTGCAGCCATTGCCATCGATCCGAACATCCCCACATACTAGATGTTCTCCCATTCCTCTTTCATGCGCTTTTGTCCTGGTGCAGGGGGCTAAAGCACTCATCCCATCAGCTTCACGGAGGTCCTGAAAAAACGTTAAAGACATTACCTTTTCGCCGAAAAGCCAACCGCTAGGCTGGTTGAATTGTGGTGGACCATGGGAAGCAAATTGTCTGCCTGTTATGCGACGCGGCACTCTCGCTTGAAGCGCACGTAAAGATGAGGTCGGTAGCATCAGGAATATTGACTTGAAGTTGGCCCGCTTGTCCCTCTGGTAATTTCGAGGTGGATTTGTCAAGATAAAAAGGTCGTAGCTTAGAGAAAAGACTTAGACATGAAATCCTATGTCGTGACATGTCACATTACCTTAATGGGACGAGTACTTCTAACTCGGCGCTCTCCCGGGCCCGCATCTCCAGCATCATATCAATCAGTATGGGCCCTCAGAATCCGGTGAGCAATACAAGCGATCGTTAATCGTCGATCGTTCACTCACCATACGAACAGAAATACAGTCGCCACATCAAAGACCAGAACAACGGCGGCTTGCACATTGTGATAAGACCGGTGTCAGAGCGATGGAATCGTCAGGTGCTGTGCAAAGAGGAGTATCGAAGGTACGTAGCCAACTTACCGATGCAAAAGTTCGTTTCTAACGTTTCCAACGTCAACAGAAGCGGCCCTTGCAATGTGTTGAGCGTTACAAAGGTTCGCGAGATTCCAAAAGACTTGGAGGCGTCCCTTGCCGCCAGTCAGAGTAAACACCAGGCCCTGCGTGAGTCCGATGTTGAGGAGTAGAGCGGGTCCGTTGATGTTGAGGAGTGGAGACGCAGGTGTGAAGACATCGAAAGGAGTAGGATCGATATCGAGGGGAGTGGGATCGATCGATAACGAAACCAAGTACTAGAATGTCGGCTGGTTGATCGAAGACTGTATTAGTGTAGTGATTCAAAGGACGGAGCAATTTCGTACGTATCGCCTCCTATGTGCGCGCGTCACTTATTTGTCTCAGTGAGACGCCATTTATTCTTCGACGGCATATTATCAGGCGCATCACCACGAACTCATCGAACTACCGACGAGGGAGATGATCTAGATGCGAAGTTTAGCTCAGGGCTTACTGAAGTGCAGGTTCTGAACAATGTGACCTACTCACCCCATTGAAGAGCGACGGTATCCATCACCTATATTGAGAACCAAGCAGAGCGCCTGATATGGGCCACCTGAGAATATTGGTTCAATGGCAAATAAGACCGGGAAGCAACTACTTACTGAGCAGTCCACCAAAGGCTAGCCATTTGTGTACTGTCAGGACTTCCGAGACAGAGCTGGATAATACATACCAATGAAGGCAAAGATATGCCCATTCGCGCTCTGCAGGCTAGGGTCAACATTGCCAGAATGTAAATGTAAGGGAAGCCAACCCTAGCTCAGACATATCGGGCATGGACACAGTCACCAATGGTACAACCAGCGCGATGTCTTGGAAAGTCAGTAACAGGAATTATACAAGCTGCGATGTGACACATACAACGCAAGAAAGGTAGCCATATGTAAGTCCAACACAACCACAACTGGCTACATCATTCCGAGCTATGATGGGAATATGACGGGCAACTGCATGCGACGGTTGATGCGATCGCCAAGTTCAACACCCCCATATATGTTGCAGCTATTCCTGCTGTGCAGCGTCCGATGAACCAGGCTGCGTTCAGTATCACAAGCTAAAGCGAGATAAGAATTGGAAATATAGAGAATATTCCTGGGCGCAGGAGTAGAACGAGAAATTGATATTGATACCATGTTTGACAGAGTCCAGTTGCAAGTAAAACAGAGGGTAGTAAAACCCAATCTGAAATAGTGCTGACCTAGGCAAGATCAGCTATCAAGACTGTGGATCCTTTGAACTTGTGGCAGATACAACATACCCAATGGTCATGAGGATGAAGAGAACCTCGCGAGAGCATTTTCGCACCACTAACGATTTCGGCATGTTGGGTCTATTGTTTCGATGTCGTTGGGGAAGATTTGGAACGTATGGATAAAATTGTGTAGTGACGAGCGGTGAGATTTGACATAATGGCCTGCTATCTGGTTTCGAGAGTCGTCGAATTAGCAGGACGTGCCAGCACCGACTTGAGGCGCGATATTCGACAGCAAGAATATCTCGCCCATAGCTTCCTGATAGACCTTGGCGTCTGATCGTGTCACAGGGAGTGACTCATCCTCTGCGAACATTGAGTTCGAGCAATCACCTGAGCCGTGCCATGGGGTACGCTGCAGGTAGATTTTCTTAGAGACGCGAGAGTAAAATGCTCTGCAGTTTATGGACGTGGTGTCGGTCAATGAGAAAGGAAGTATAAAATAAAAGCTCACCTATGTTGGATGCCTGAGTCTCGGATCATACGCAGTAGTATGCGCTTTGCAAACCAAGAAATCCGACACAGGCCCTATTCAAAATATAAGTTCAAAGGGCAGAAACGGAATCATATGATCCAGCACGCAATTGGGACGCGGAAATTCGATTTGCTGAAATACCCACCACTTTGTGGCCCCGACAACGGCTTCTGAGCTGGGCCACAATTCTTTGAAATTGTTCCTGAAGTTTTTAGACGTGATCTAGGTAACAGCAAGAAAAATAACTTACAATAATATTTTCGTGCTTCCATAATGATCGGTTGTGATACATTTTGCTCACGCAAAGTGTCACCTGTTCCACCATATGATAAGTTCGTCCACTTCTTGCTTCTCATCAGGGTCTTCAAAGATATCCAAAACGGAATTGTAAAACCTTTCTGAGTCGGTGACTGTATCTGTACGCGAAAATACAGGCGATGAAGTGAGAGCGAATCGGATCTGGAGTGAACATTCATCGTTGAGTAGAAATGCGTAGTTCTGAAGGGCGGACAAACCTGCGTTGCAATATACGCGATAGAGGGCAATGTGACTCGCGTCATTCCGTGAATCCGGGCATTACCTGAACGAGTTGCCCTTGGTTCCCTATCCACAGAACTGGGGGACGTAAAAACATGTCTGTATGCCTGAGCGTCTAGTTGATAACAAAGAAAGTTGGAAGAAACACATAATATATACTTACACATACTAGCAAGGCGCTTCGAAATAGACCGTTCCATGGATCCTCGGGATCATAATGGTAGTCTGCGTACAGGAACAACGGCCACTGGTCTCCAGTCACGATGATCTCGCCGCTCTTTAGTTTAGCTTTCGTCCTGCATTCCATTAGTGATGTTGCCAAGGAAATAGATACCACGTACTCAGAGTTAGACCACTCGAGGCCAGCAGGACAAAGTAACGCGCCTGTCCGTTCATGATGAAAACCTCGGTCGACTTTCACGTTGCGCGCGAGAGGAGGAACGAGACTTTGTCCCTTCGGGGTAATCCAATCGAGGACACTGCCTTTGAGACTTTTCGTGTCATCGCCCCTTGCTCCAGATGCGCCTTTGGTGAGCTGAAGTAGTATGTGAGATAAACAAATGACTTTGAAGTTGAAGACGAGTTACTTACAAGCTCTGCAACGGAGTCAACCTCGTCATCTCCGCCTTGCATCAAACGCTCTTCCAGGCCTGCTACAGATTTGAGAAGTTCTTGAAAAACACGGTGCTCGCGTCGTTCCCTTAGAATACACGCAGTTCAATAGGCTGCACATAACCCTGCAGGAAAATGAGATACTCGGCTGTGAAATTTTCCTCCGGAGTGTCGGCTAATTCTCCCATCCGCAATATTCCATTTGTGAGAAGGGCTTGGAAGTTGCAAAGAGCGTGAACCGTTCGCCCGAAATGTCGACCGTAATGAACCAACGGATCCGTCGCACTGCTGTTAAATATCGTTGAATATTAGTAGCTGCATTGTTTCCCGAACATTAAGAGTCACTCACGGCCTTTTCCTGGGCCCCAGCTGTAGGGCATCAACTGGTTTACGACGCTGGTCGCAAGACTGCTGGTCCTCGGACATGGCAAGTGCAATAACTGTAAAATGAGAAATGATTGCCACTATGGCTGCAACTCTAAATACCTTTGCCTCCAATGTTTGCTGCAGTTTGAATAAACGACTGCAAATCTGTTGAGGTTAATGTTGAAGTAAAGTGTTGACGCATCCGACTCGATCTCTACTGCAGCAGTCGCTGAAGGGAGCATCTGAGTTCCTGCAGCAGGCGTTTGGATTCCAATCTCAAATTCTGATGTTTCTGCGCCCGTCCAATCGCCATTGAACGAGCTCATGACAGAGAAGAAATCATCCTCGAGAACTGTGTCATCATGCTCAACGTCGCCAAGCCAATTCTGGGCGTCGTCGAATCGAATCGA